>CBVK0101214278.1:0-22687 GCA_900067695.1 Picea abies | reverse complement strand
CAATAGTGAAACTCTGCCCATTTTGCTTCCCCCCCTTGCCCCAAGAATTTGCAGCCACATTGTGAGTTTTGACCCAGAATTCCCTATTCTTACCTTTTTCCTCATCCATAAGCCTATGACCATTCTCTAGAGAGAAGTTTGAGAGAAGACAAATACGTGGAAGTAGTTGGAGCTTGGTGAAGAGGAGCCCAGGACCAGGTTTGAGGAGCAGTCACCGATCTCATTTTGTAAGTGACTTTGTGAGATTAATATAAAGAAGTACTTTTTCCATCGCACCATATGATGTGTTTAATCTTCATGTTTGATTTACATTTTTTTATGACATCTAACCCACTAATTCGTATATAAAATGCATGTTCGTAGTTTCTTGTTTGTCTTTTGGTGAATGCAGGTCATACTTGGGAGGATATTTGTAGTCGATAAATGACCGAGCACAGAAGGATCGACACCGGACGTGGATTTTAGGGTAGAGCTACCGGATCCTTATACTTTTTACTTTTTGCATGAATGTGGGGTGTTGTCAGGATATTTGTTAAAAGTAGGAGACTTTAGATGATTAGCTCTACCTGCACTTTAGAACCCTGGTGTAGTCTGTAGGGAGGTTTTCCCACTATAGCAGGGACTAAGGATGCAGAGAATCGAAAAAGGTGTATCAGAAGAAGAAAACGATTTTGCAGTACTGCGCAGTGGAGGAAGATACAAGTGGTTGAACACTGGGGTTGAGAAGAGAAATTCACAAAGTGAGTTTGAGAGGAGAGAACCCTTTTCAATATTATAGATCATAGAAATACTCCACATAAAAGGAGAAGAAGAGGATTCCAAGTTTAGTCCTATAATAGAAGAACCGGTAAGTCCTACTCAGGTTGAATCCTTTGTTGACTCCATGACCCCATGTGCGTCACCGAGATCGGAAGTAACAGTCGAGGATTTGTCAGAAGCACTCATAGTTAGAAGAGGAAGTCAAAATAGTAGTAATAAGAATAGTTAGAGTACTGCATCAAGTTATATTCAATCGACATCACCAAGGGTAGGTACTACATAAACCAACATGGTGAGTTAGACAACACATTGAGATTGCCTAAGTTCTAGGGACAGAGGACCCATAACAACATTTATTAGTATGTCGAACAATTTTGTCTATGAAGAATATCTAGGATGAGGCCATAAATAGTGTGTAGTTGGAAACAACATTTAGAGGCCACACATTAGTCTGGTATATGAAGTTGTAGAGTACTATTCCTACAAGTCAAGTGAGGACTTTTGTAGAAACTAGACAAGCATTGTTGAAAGAGTTCAAGAAACCAAAATCTAAGTCACAGTACATTACATAGTTGAAGGAAATCAAACAGGTGCAGACTAAATTTGTTTGATACTATGATCAAAGATTTAAGGAATTAATGGGTAGATTGACATTTCAAATTCCCAACCAACAACACCAAGAATGGTTTATTACAAGAATACTATTACACATTCGTTACTTGTTGATACAACACAAGGTTACGTCATAGCCTGAAGCTTTGGATAATGTGATGAAGCTAGAAGCATCTCTTGTAGGAGATGGTGGGGGGATGGCGCAAGTTCATACATAGTTATTTGCCTTAAAAATTCAATGAGCGGAGTTTATAAAAGGGAAGGAGAAGTGGGAACAAGTCTGGTGTACCAAGTGTAGGACTGAAGGCCACCATAAGGATGAATGCCCCACTTTTGCATAGTATTTGGTTACTGGAGCACTAAATCCATTACCAGAAGGGGGATACTATGAAATATGTAAGAAATGGGGACATCATCCGAATGAAAGTCCATTACTACAAAAATACCAGAGTACGCCAAGGAATCTATTTTGTAACTTTTTCAAGTCATTTGGGCACAAAGAGAAGGATTTACGTTCATTCGATTTGATGGGAGAGAGCACTTCATACATGTATAGGATTTAGGAGGAGAATTTTGTGATAGAAGGAGGTGGTCCACAGTATAACAATCATAGAGGATTTAATCTAGGAAACCGAGGAGGATTTGGCAGAGATTTGGCAGAGGTCAAGGAAAAGGAAATTTTGGCAGAGGAGGTAGAGGACCAATCATATGTTACAATTGTAATCAACTGAGATAGTTAGCTCGTAACTGCTTGAATCCTTGTACAACCTGCACATGTTGTAGAGAAATGGTTAATGAAATGGAAGGATATCCTTAACTACTTGTGAAGTGGCAGGCAAGAGGAAATTAGAAACAGAATCCAAATCAGAATGTACAAAATATATCAACCAAGAAATGCAATGAAGGACCTAGAATAGAAGTTGTCACATGCATAGGAGTTAGAACAAGGTCTGATGTAATGAATGGAGGGAGGTAGGTTGAGCAATGGGTGAGGAAATCAATAGGACCTATGCCAACATTTGACCCTCAGTAAGAAAATAAGGTGTATCATAGGGAAACAAAAGAGATATTATGACCTGATTGGGTAGCATCAACATCATCTGTGCCTCATGTCTGTGGTCGTACTATTCCAGAGATGTTGATTTAGAAGGTAAGTACTCTAAGAAATTTTTTGAGAAGTTGTGTAGAATTGATGAAATATGAAACTACAATGAGTGCATTATGCGACATTATTGATCATTGTACACAAGAAAGGGAAATTCCTACCACACCGAGTGTAGTGAATCATGTACTGTGCAAAAAGAGGACCAACAAAAAGTTTTGATTAAGTGTGCGGATTGTGGAATATGATGTGGATAAATTGATTTTAGAATTGGGTTATGATGTAAATGTCTTACCAAAGAAAACATCTGAAATGATGGGGAAACCCAAATTGATTTGGTCTTCGGTCCAGTTAAGATTTTAAAACCATCACAAGATAGTACCAATTGATCGATTGACAAGAGTACTTATAAATATAGATGGTGTACACAGTATAAAATATTTCGAAGTCATTGAGATCGTGGATGATAGTCAGCCATACCCAACACTAATGGGACTTGAATGGGTCTTTGATAATCATGGAATCATTCATTTGAAGAAAAGGGAAATGATCTTTGAAGTAGGGTACTTGAAGGTTATCGCACATTGGAAGTGACAGAAGGAAAGAGGTACACAAAACCAACAAAAAGGAACAAAATTGAAAATTTGTATAACATGAATATGTGAATAGATGACTATGTTAACCCCAATGCATACAACAAACTATGTTGGAGAAGCATTATCTCATGTGCATCAAATTTAGAGGAAGGTCTAGAACATTGGTAATAGAGGATGCATGAAGTATCAACTAAACGATGTGCACACATAACTCGATCATTGCACTAGATTTGAGTGAAGTTATGTGACCCACCCAAGTAGGATGGATTGAATGATATCATCTATTTTGTAAAGTTGTTTGAGTTGCATATACCTGAACAACATAGACTGTTGGCATTAGATTTGGTCTTGAAAGCTACTCCATCCAGATGGCGAGCTACACATAGAGAAGGAATAGAAAATTGGCAACAGTGTAGAGGATTAATGAAAGTTAGATTTGGTGTCGAGTTTGAGTGTATAGTGTAGAAGTATAAAGGAGTAAGTGATCCAATAGATCATATTCCATAGTGCATACACAGATGGAGTTCGATACCGATGGAGAAATGGACACACAAGTTTATACATACACTGGATACGATCCCCAAGAATTGGTACTTGGAACTAGAAATGTGCATAGAAACAAAAAATTGGGATGAGTTGATTCAAAGGTTTAAGGTAAAATTTACATTTGAACATGAATATCCATTACTAGATGTAGCGTTGCAATTCATTAGAAGAAATATTTTTTCAAAAGAAGGACTGATGGAGGTAGTATCTGTGTGTAGTGCACACAGAACTTCTATGACTATCCATGAATGACTGGAATGTTATAATGTTGCTAAAGAAGAAAAAGACGAGGAAGATCCAAGGAATGTACAAGTAACTGAAAAATGAGGGGGAAAGCATAGTCGAAGGAACATATCTTGAATATACTATGTACACACAACCAATAAAGACATGGAAGGTAAATATTAGGACAAAGGAAAACCCAAAGTTTGCACAGATAGGTAATTACTGGAATGATGAAACTGTGGAGCGGATTGTAGATTTACTACATGAGTATCAATATCTATTCCCAACTATATTCTCAGAGATGAAGGGAATAGTTAAGGAGTTAAGATAAATGAATATCCCTTTTAAACCATATGCTAAGCTAGTGAGATAGAGACCTTACAGGTTAAATCCAAAGTATAAAGAGAAGGTTAAAGCAGAGATAGATTGAATGTTATAAGCATGGATTTTTGAACCAGTGGTGGAATTAGAATGGATAATTCCAATGGTGGTACAAGATAAGAAAAAAGGGATAATCAGGATTTGTGTAGACCTAAGGAAGATAAATGATGCAAGTCTGCATGATCCATTTCCAACACCTTTTATAAATAAAGTGTTGGATAATTTAGGAGGCCAAGAGGCCTATTCTTTCACAGATGGATTTTCAGGGTATAACCATATTAAGATTGTGTAGGAAGATAGATATAAGACCACTTTTACAATAGAGTGGGGAAGCTATCAACACAAAGTAATGTCTTTGGGGTTGAAGAATGCACCTGCAGGTTTTTCAAGAGTAGTTGTAGCATATTTTAAGGAGTTTATTCATAAGTTCCTTGAAGTTTACTTAAATGATTAGACTGTGTTTAGTCTACTAAAATATCACACAAAAGTACTTAGGTTAATGTTGGATAGATGTATACAATGTTAGATTTCACTGAATTTAAAGAAATGTGTTTTATGCATGCCTTTTGGAATTTTTTTGGGCCATGTGGTATGTAAGAAGGGATTATTATTGGATTCTGTCGAGATTGAAGTGATTTTGGACTTACAGCCACCCACATCAATAAGACAATTGAGAGAAACTTTGGGTCATACAGGATACTACATGAAGTTCAATAAGGGTTATGCATAGATTACAACCCCTATGGAGATTTTGTTGAAGAAAGAGGATAAGTTCCAGTGGAATTAGGACGATCAGAAGGGTTTGGATACTTTGAAGCAGAAATTAGTTATCGTGCTAATTTTTATATTTCTAGAGTGGAAGAAGGAATTTCATGTTCATGTGGATTCTCCATCCATATCTTTGGGCACAGTATTATCTCATCCAAGAGAAGGAGACATGTACCATCCAATTGCATTTGCAATAAGGAAGTTGTCAATAACAGAAAATAATTACACTACCATGGAATGAGAAGGATTGGAAATGGTATATGCGCTGCAAAAGTTTAGACATTATTTGTTGGGGTCCCATTTTAAGATGCACACAGACCATTATGCACTAATATACTTAGTGAACAAGTCAGTGTCAGGGGGGGGAGAATATGAAAATGATTTTTTTTGTTACAAGAATATGATTATGAGGTTGTTTTGAAACTAGGGAAGTTGAATGTAGGACAAGATCACTTATCGTGCATACTATCAGGAGAATATGCAGGGAATATAGATGGTAGATTGTTGGATGCACAATTATTTTAATTTACAATGGTGGACAACTAATTCACAAACATTGTACAGTTTTTAAGTACAAGAATGGTCCCATCAGACATGAAAATGGTGCATAAGAAATAATTGGTGGTTAAATCAATAAACTACCAGCTAATTGCAGGGAACTTATGATGTTGCTAGAGAAGAACAAGACGACGAAGATCCAAGGAATGTAAAAGTACCTGAAACTGAGGGGGAAAGAACAATAGAGGGACCAGTGATTGAATATACTATGCACACACATCCAATAAAGACATGGAAGGTAAATATTGGGACAAAGGAAAACCCAAAGTTTGCACATATAAGAAATTACTGGAATGATGGAATTGTGGAAAAGATTGCAGATTTACTGCATGACTATTAGGATATATTCCCAACTACATTCTCAGATATGAAGGGGATAATTATGGAGTTAGGAGAAATGAAGATCCCTTTGAAAACATATGCTAATCCATTGAGACAAAGACCTTATAGGTTAAATCCAAAGTATAAAGAGAAGGTTAAAGAAGAGATAGATTGAATGTTAGAAGCATGGATTATTGAACCAGTGGTGGAATTAGAATGGATAAGTCCAATGGTGGTACAAGATAAGAAAATAGGGGGAATCAAGATTTGTGTATACCTAAGGAAGATAAATCATGCATGTCTGCATGATCCATTTCCAACACCTTTTACAAATGAAGTGTTGGACATATTTTCATTGATATGTTGTCATTGATGTCAACATTTATTGTCATTGTGATGTGATGATAAGTTGTTATGGAAAGTTTTCATTGATGAATTGTCATTGATGTCAATAGTATAACAGTTAGTCAAGAATGCAACAGAGAAGCAATTTTAATCTCAGGAGGAAATGTATACTAAAGATCAGCAGAATAAAATCACCTTAAGGCTGAAGAAATTTGTGATTTTTGTTGATCACGATAGGATCAAAAATGATCCTATGATCAAAGCTCAAGAGAGATAGTGTAGCAGAAATCCCACTGGAAGAAACGATTACTGAACAAGGGAAACCTTTATAAAAGATCAAGCAATGGGATCCATTCATCTAGAATTCGGATGCAAACCTGAACGTTGGATCATAGAGAAAACCTGCGTAAATAAGGAAAAGAATCATGTCCGTTGATGTAGATTTCGAGAGAAATCAAGAACTGTCAAATCGAGGGGAAGTTAGAGTTTGGAAGAATTATATCTCGATCATCAGATATGGGAGTTACAAGAGAAGGACCATTGAAGTTTCGTTCAATTCGTTGGAGGACTGGTCAACAATTAGATCAATTCGTGACCGTTGGATACACAAGCACCAAATCAAGGGCAGGGATATATTGTGGAGCATGAAGGGAGAATTAAACAACATGTTAATTCCAATCACACAATTAGTCTAGACCATTATATTACAAGAGAAGGATCGTTGGAGGAATGGTCAATGATCACATCAAGTCATGATCGTTGGATACGCAAGCGCCAGATCAAGGGCAGGGATTGATTGCAGACTACACTCTTTCCCTACACGACGCTCTTCCGATCTCACTTTCCAACACCTTTTACAAATGAAGTGTTGGACATATTTTCATTGATATGTTGTCATTGATGTCAACATTTATTGTCATTGTGATGTGATGATAAGTTGTTATGGAAAGTTTTCATTGATGAATTGTCATTGATGTCAATAGTATAACAGTTAGTCAAGAATGCAACAGAGAAGCAATTTTAATCTCAGGAGGAAATGTATACTAAAGATCAGCAGAATAAAATCACCTTAAGGCTGAAGAAATTTGTGATTTTTGTTGATCACGATAGGATCAAAAATGATCCTATGATCAAAGCTCAAGAGAGATAGTGTAGCAGAAATCCCACTGGAAGAAACGATTACTGAACAAGGGAAACCTTTATAAAAGATCAAGCAATGGGATCCATTCATCTAGAATTCGGATGCAAACCTGAACGTTGGATCATAGAGAAAACCTGCGTAAATAAGGAAAAGAATCATGTCCGTTGATGTAGATTTCGAGAGAAATCAAGAACTGTCAAATCGAGGGGAAGTTAGAGTTTGGAAGAATTATATCTCGATCATCAGATATGGGAGTTACAAGAGAAGGACCATTGAAGTTTCGTTCAATTCGTTGGAGGACTGGTCAACAATTAGATCAATTCGTGACCGTTGGATACACAAGCACCAAATCAAGGGCAGGGATATATTGTGGAGCATGAAGGGAGAATTAAACAACATGTTAATTCCAATCCCACAATTAGTCTAGACCATTATATTACAAGAGAAGGATCGTTGGAGGAATGGTCAATGATCACATCAAGTCATGATCGTTGGATACGCAAGCGCCAGATCAAGGGCAGGGATTGATTTCTAAGCGTGAAGGGAGAATTAAACAACACGTTAATTCCAATACTGAAATTAGTCTATACCGTCAATCGTCACCCGCCAATATATCTACGGTTGGAATCATTTCCACTACCAATGAACAGTTTCCATTTCGAAACTCGACGATAATTTTAAACATCGTGCAAGTTGGGACCCCACAATCATCCCTAATCATTGATCTACTCCAGGAGAATTATCAACCGTTGGATCAAGTTGAGTGGAAGGATAGAGTAAGTCATGAACCGTAGATCATGGAAGTGACATACGTATGGTCAACCCATCTTTAACCACTTCGGTAAACGTGAGCCATCCAATTTTAGGTACATTTTTTGGAAAAAGAAGAGTCGTATTTAAACCAAGGAAAAGAAGCATCACAGAGAAATCGAGTCGTCGATCTAAGATCACGATCAATGAACAAAATTCATTGCGAGTTAAAATTTGTGAGGAGGTTACACTTCGGGTAATCTCACCTTGGGTAAAATGAGAAGTAAGAAAGGTCGAAGACCTAAAGTGGACATGAGTCATACGATCTGAGGAACACTTCGGAAAGCATCCCAACCATTGGATCAAGTTTAGTGAAAGGACAGGGTAAGCCAGAAACTGTCTCGAAGTAGACGCAAGCCATATAATCTAAAGGAACACTTAGGGAAATATCTCGACCGTTGGATCAAGGAAAGTAGAAGGAAAGGATAAGCAAGGCAAAAAGGCCTGAGATCTCGAACACTCAAATTCTCGATACCCATTGGATTGAGTTAATAATTTTCAGGTTAAATGAGGACCATCGGATCTAGAAAATACATGATGGTCGTTGGATCATAATAATGGTCAAGTTTTATGCTGACCACTTCGACGAAAAAGGATTCAGTACATATGAGTTCATCTAAAGGATGAAGTTTTGAAGTCGCTCTCAATCATAGATCTGAGATGCATTTCAGGATTTAGGAAAACTGTTAGATCCAAGAGAAGAACATGTGCCACATGAGGAGATCTACGTCAACAAGGACACATGGAATAATCAGATGAAGACAAGTGTCAAAGTGCAGTTTCCATTTCAGGTATGCGTGAGTCACGAATCTAAGTGACATGTGGTAACCACTCAGTCAGTGCCATTTTAACAAGTGGCGTCAACAAGTTATGTCACTCCAGAAGTTTTTACTTTGGGAGTTTCACCACTAGCAAATGCCTGAAGTCCCGAAGTTTCGAAATGAACGAGAAATTTTCATCATGAAAATAACATCCAACCATCTGATCTACTTCGACGAAATGAACTCCATAAGATTGTGAAGGAGAAATCACTTGAAGTGTCGAAGTCTGAAGTTAATGCTAACCGTTGATCTAACTTGGGAGCATTATCGACCATTGATCAAGCACAGTGGAATGATAGAATAAGTGTAAACTATGAAGTGACACTAACCATTGATCTACTTCGGAGAGTGTTCTCAACCGTTGAAGATTATGGACATGTGTATTTAAGTCATGAAGGATTAAGTCACGAAGGATGAAGTCCCAAAGCACCGATAGTCGTCCATCTCATTGGGATATTAAAATGTGACCGTTAATTTTAATAAGTGATCAAGAACTTTCTTAGCCTAGTGCCTGATCACCACCTACAGTCGTATGGAATAAAGAAACAAAAGGAAAAAGAAGAGGCGGTGCTTAAATCAATGAGCTTGTGGTTTTACGCATATGGTCATATGTAAATGGTTTGAAGGAAGCGCCTCATAAAGATTTAATTTGACAGAGAGTTAACACTAGAATAATACAAAGAATTGATAGAAGATCAAATATGATATGTTGGTGAACTAAGAACACAACAGAAGCATGAGTACAATATAATGAGTCGATCCATGTCTGTGATCAACTCATGAAGACAAAAGAACTGACACATAGTCATGATTAAAAGAGAGTTAATTCATGAGCATTGTGAATAAAGGATAAAATGAAAAATGATATTAATTAAAGATTAATATTATCATTTAAATGAAAAGGTTTAATGGTTAAAATATCAAAAGACAAAATTATTCAAATTCACACTAGTTGGAAGACTATATAAACAAGATGGAATGGTGAGAAGAAGTGTAGTTGAATTTGTTGAAGTATATATACATATTTATATATAATGGATTGAATGAAGGTTCATGTTTACAATATGGTTCTTGTATGAGGATTGGATTCCTCACATCTCAGTTGGATCTAAGATCAACAAGATGAGACTTGTTATGAGGGTCGGATTTCTCATTTCTTAGTTGGATATGAGAACTACAAGTTGGGTCTTGTAACATAGAGATGGGTATCTCATAATTGTTTAAAGATAAAATTCAAAGATTGATATTATGTATTCATTTAAGTTAAATAAATAAATTATTCTTTTATATATATTGATTGAGAAAATGAAATATGTTCAGTTAATTTGTGAAAAGTGAAAAATTGTCCAAAGTTTTCTGACACTGATTCACCCTCCCCCCGCTTCTCAGTGTCAAGTATCCATTTCAACAATTGGTATCATAGCAAAGTTCCTTCAACACAGTTTAAACATTGAAGGTAGATTCAAAAGAAATGGGTGGACAAATCGTTATCTCCACAAATGAAGCTCCCTTATTTGATGGAACATATTATTCTTCATGGAGGGAAAATATGAAAGATATCTGAATTCAAGAGGATATGGAGTTTGGGATTCAGTAGTAAGTAAGCCCTGGCACTTAAGTACTTCTAAGAGAAAAACCAAAACTGTGATGGAGTCAAGGAGAAATAATTCAGTATCCTTAAAATCAATCTAGGATGGAATGTCAGATGAAGTCAAAGAAAATATGAGACACTACAAATCTGCTAAAGAATTATGGCTCCAACTAGAAAATTGTTATCAAAATGAAACACAAGAAGAAGAGAAATCCTATCAAAGTGAGGAACAAGACTTGGATAAATAGGAGTCCTATCAGAATAAATAACAAAACTTAGAAGAAGAGAATTATTATCAAGATAAGGAACGGGATAAAGAAAAGGAAAATTGCAATCAGATTGAAGAACATAATACAGAGAAAAATATTTCTAATCGGAATGAAATGCAGGATTTGATCTCAGCCAACAATGAGGAAGACAACTTCATCAAGAAATTGTGTCATACCTTGGTAATCACTAAAGAAAAATTACATAATCTTAAGACTGATGTTACAGTTACAATAGATGTTTTTCGTATGGAACCAAGAAATTATATGCATATTAAAGTTCCTGTGAATATTATTGACCATCTTGAATACACATTTATGTGCACTTTTGAAGAGTTGGATAAAATTCAACAGTTAGATCAATCTAACCATGAAGAGAATGAACAAAAGTTTCAGCTAAAAAACAAAGAAGAAGAGATCAAAAGATTGAAAAGTGAAGTTATTAATCTAATAGAAGAGATGGAAGAATTAAAGGCACGTGACAATAAGAGAAAAGAAGTACTAAAAGAATTAGAAGAATTAGTTAACAGTCTAAACACTCAACTTGAGGAAATTAAAGAAAATGAAGAAGACCTAAATATCCAGTTAACAAGGAAAGAAAATTCTTACCACATGTTGGAATTGGAAATCATCAATTTCAAAAAGATAAATGAAAGTACTAATGTAGATCTAATGACTCAAATTGAAGAATCTAAGAAAAAGGAAGAAGCCCAGAAGATCCAAATAACCAAAAAGGAAGAATCTTGTAAAATGTTTGAATTAGAAGCCATCAACCTTAAAAGGATTCAACTAGAATACGAGGAAGAAATCAAAATATTAAAAACTAAAGTTTTTGATCTAACAAAAGATATGGAAGAATTGAAGACATATGACAAAACTATTAAATACAAAGAAGTCTTGGATGAGATAGAAGAAATAGTCATCAATCTAAAGACTCAACTTGAACATGTTGAAGTCTTGGATGAGACAGAAGAAATAGTCATCAATCTAAAGACTCAACTTGAACATGTTGAAGTCTTGGATGAGACAGAAGAAATAGTCATCAATCTAAAGACTCAACTTGAACATGGGATGAGACAGAAGAAATAGTCATCAATCTAAAGACTCAACTTGAACATGCTAAAGAAGTGGAAGAAACCATGAAGATTCAATTGACTAAAAAGGAAGAATTATGTGACATGTTGAAGTTAGAAATAGTCAATCTCAAAAAGACAAATAATATTGTCAATTTACAGAATAACTCAGCTATCCTAGATAAGATTTGGAAGAGACAAAGATTAGTTGATGACAAAACTGGTCTTGGATACAATAAGAAAGAAGACAATGACACATGGAGCACCATTTACAAACATGAGAAATGACCATCCTTCTCAAAAGGAAAAGGTGCAATTACAAAGAAATTATAATTCATGAACTTTGTTAAGGAAGGAAGCTATAGAAGTAAAAAGGAAGAAGAAAATCAAATGACAAATTTCTCAAGACAAACCAAAATCAAGAATGGAAACACCTTCAATGGCTATTGTTTTTCTGGTCATAGCTTTGGCCATAAACAAATGGACTGCAAGAATCTAGAGGAAGGATATACAAGAAAATCCAAAAACTCAATTAGATGTTGGAGATGTAATTTTGTTGGGCACATAGCAAATTTTTATCATACAATGAGATGTAACAACTGTGGTAGGTTTGGGCACAAATCCCAAAACTACAGGAGTTTAGAAAGTCAATCCTTAAATAATTCATTCAAGTCAGTGACAAAACCTAATAAAAGTTGGAAGAAGAAAGGAGATGACAAATCTCCAAAAACACAATTAGAAAGAGAAGATCCAAAAAGTAGAATATCTCATAGAAAGATATGGAGAAGAAAATCTGAAGGAGAAAGAAAAAAAGATGATATTACACCTAAAAATGAAGAAATTAATAATAAGAACATGATGGGTGAAGTTCCTAATAAAGAATGTGAAATTCAATATGAAATAAATGAAGCCCAAGAAAAGGAAGCGCCTATAGAAAAATATGGGACAATATCAAATTCTGATGATGTCATAATTTGTTAGGCAAAGAAAGAAAATACAAAAAGGAGTTTAAATTGGTTTCTACAAAATCAAAGGATTATGCCAAGAGTTTTTAAAATTAACATATGGAAAATCTTGACTATCTATATATTAGTGGTCAAATGAAAAATCATTGGTAGGGTTAGTTGTAGAATACAAGAAGAGGAAAAATAAAGGTAGTAGAGAAGTTCAAGGAGTTTCATTCAACAAAGATCAATTGATAACAAAATTGGTATTTAAATTAATTGGTATCATTCCTCAATTGACATTCCTGTGAAATATGAAAGAAGAATAAGAAGCAGATCAAAAATATCAATAAGATTCATACTCTTGTTCTATTTTACAAAGGAAAGTTAGTAAAAACTCATGAGTATTTTGGTTATTAAATAAGAAAGTAATTAGATTAAGTTTTTAAAGACTTGATCACTACAAATGGGTATCACTACAAGTTGGTATCAAGAAAACTACTTATTTGAACACAAATATTCCAATGGACTGAGATAAACAATTAGTAAATTGACAGGGGAAGAGATATTGTCAGGAAGAGCTACCCTTTCAGAAACAAAGGGGGAGAGTAGTCAGAGGCAGAGAGAGCATATTGAAAGGGGGAGTCATTCAGTTATGGCAAGAAGAGAATGATTGTAGGGGGAGTTACCCAAGTTCATATTTTGGTCAACAACATGCAGACAAACAGAGGTTGATCATAAGGGGAGCAACCCTTTGCATTGATATCAAAGGGGGAGAGTAACTTCATAGGACAAAAGCATCATCACAGGGGGAGTTTGTCTATGAATTTAGTGTGTTTCCCTTAATGACAAAGGGGGATATTGTTGGACATATTGACATTGCTATGTTGTCATTGATGTCAATAGTTGATGTCATTGTGATGTGATGATAAGTTGTTATGATGAATTGTCATTGATGAGTTATCATTGATGATTTGTCATTGATTTCAACAGTATAAGAGTTAGCAAAGAATGCAGCAGAGCAGTAAGGTTAATCTTAGGAGGAAAATTATACTAAATATCGGCAGAAGAAAATCACCTTAAGGATGAAGAAATTCATGATTATTGTTGATCACGATAGGATCAACAATGATCCTATGATCAAAGCTCAAAAGAGATAGAGTTGCAGAAATCCCACTGGAAGAAAATCTTATTGAACAAGGGAAACCTTTATAAAAGATCAAGCAACGGGAGATATTCATCCAGAATTCAGATGCAAACCCAACTGTTGGATTATAGAGGAAACCTGTGCAAAGAAGGAAAAGAATCATGTATGTTGATGTAGATTTTGGGACAAATCAGGAACTGTCAAATCGAGGAGAAGTCAAAGTTTGGAATAATTATATCTCGACCATCATATCTAGGAGTTACAAGAGAAGGACCATTGAAGTTCCGTTCGATTCATTGGAGGACTGGTCAACGATCAAATCAAGTCGTGATCGTTGGATACACAAGCGCCAGATCAAGGGAAAGGATTGATTGTGGAGCACAAAGGGAGAATTAAACAGTGCATTAATTCCAATCCTGCAATTAGTCTAGACTGTCATATTACAAGAGAAGGACCGTTGGAGGATTGGGCAACAATCGCATCAAGTCGTGACCATTGGATATGCAAGCGCCATATCAAGGGAATGGATTGATTGTGGAGTGCGAAGGGAGAATTAAGAAACATGTTAATTCTGATCCCGCAATTAGTCTAGATCATCAATCATCACCCACCAATAGATCTACGGTTGGCATCAGTTCCACTACCAACGAGAAGTTCCCATTGCAGAACTCGACGATAGTTTTAAACGTCGTGCAAGTTGGGACCCTGCAATCATCCATGATCGTTGATCTACTCCAGGAGAATTATTGGTCATTGGATCAAGTTGAGTGGAAGGACAGAGTAATTCATGAACCATAGATCATGGAAGTGACATATGCATGGTCATCCCAACTTTGACCACTTCAGGTAAAATTGACCGAAGGAAATGTGCATGAAGGAATTTTAGCTAAAGCCGAAGTTTTGAATTAAACATGAGCCATCTGATCGTAGGTAATTTTTTGGGAAAAAGAAGAGTCATCACAGATAGATCAAGTCATTGATCTAAGATCATGATCAACGAACAACATTCATTTTGGGTTAAAAGTTGTGAGGAGGTTACACTTAGGGTAATCTCACTTTGGGTAAAACAAGAAGTAAGAAAGGTTGAAGTCCCAAAGTGGACATGAGTCGTCTGATATGAGGAACACTTTGGAAAGCATCCCGAATGTTGGATCAAGTTTATTTAAAGGACATGGTAAGCCACAAAGTGTCATGAAGTAGATGCAAGTCATCTGATCTAAAGGAACACTTCACGAAATATCTCGACCATTGGATCAAGGAAAGTACAAGGATAGGATAAGCAAGGCAAAAAGGCTTGAGATCCTGAACACCTGAATTCTCGGTAGCCATTGGATTGAGTTAATATTTTTCAGGTTAAATGAGGACCATCAGATCTAGACAATACATGATGGTCATTGGATCAGAATAATGGTCAACTATGGTGTTGACCACTTCGGCAAAAAAGGATTCGTTACATATGAGTTCACCTGAAGTCCAAAGTTCCGAAGTCACTCTCAGTCGTCAATCTGAGATACATTTCAGGAGTTAGGACAACCGTTAGATCCAATAGAATAACATGTGCCACATGAGTAGATCTACGTCAGCAAGGACACGTGGCGTAATTAGATGAAGACAAGTTTCAAAGTGCAGTTGGCATTTCAGGTATGTGTGAGTCATGAATCTAAGCGACATGTGGTAGCCACTCAGTCAGTGCCACGTCAACAAGTTACCTCACTTTGGGATTTTTTACTTCAGGAGTTTTACCACCAGAAAATTCTTGAAGTCCCAAAGTTCTGAAATGAACGAGAACTGTTCATTGTGAAAATAACATCCAACCGTCCGATCTACTTCAACGAAATGAACTCCGGAAGATTGTGAAGGAGAAATCATCTGAAGTGTCGATGGCCAAAGTTAATGCTAACTGTTGATCTAATTCAGGAGCGTTATCGACCATTGATCAAGCACAGTGGAAGGATAGAATAAGCGTAAACAATCAAGTGATTCCAACTGTTGATCTACTTCAGAGAGTGTTCTCAATTGTTGAATATTATGGACACACGTCTTTTATTAAGGATATTTGTAAAGAGGCTGGAAGTCGCGAAGGACGAAGTACTGACAGTCGTCCATCTCATCCGGAGATTAAAAGGTGACCATTGATTTTGATAAGTGATCAAGCACTTGCTTGGCCTAGCACCTGGTCACCACCTGCGGTCGTATAGAATAAAGAAACAAAGAGAAAAAGAAGAGGCAACACTTAAATCAATAAGCATATGGTTTTGCGCATATGGTCATATGTAAATGGTTTGAAGGAAGTGCCTCATAAATATTTAATTTGACGGAGAGTTAACACTAGAATAATACAGATAATTGATAAAATATCAAGTATGATATGTTGGTGAACTGAGAACACAGCAAAAGCATGAGTATGATATAATGAATCGATCCATGTTTGTGATCAACTCATGAAGACAAAAGAACCGACACAAAGTCATGATTAAAAGAGAGTTAATTCATGAGCATTATGAATAAAAGATAAATGGAAAAATGATATTAATTAAAGATTAATATTATCATTTAAATGAAAATGTACAATGGTTCAAAAATCAAAAGACACAATGATTCAAATTCACACTAGTGGGAAAACTATATAAACAAGAAGGAATGGTGAGAAGAAGTGTAGTTGAATTTGTTGAAGTATATATATATTTATATATAATGGATTGAATGAAGGTTCATTCTATCAGGTTGATGCCTGTTTAGAAGTTGGGTCTTGTATTAGGATTGGATTCCTCACATCTCAGTTGGATCTGAGATCAACAAGATAGGACTTGGTATGAGGGTTGGATTCCTCATTTCTCAGTTAGATCTAAGAACTACAAGTTGGGTCTTGTAACAGAGAGTTGGGTCTCTCACAATATTTTGAAGATGAAATTCAAAGATTGATCTTATGTATTCATTCAAGTTAAATAAATAAATAAATTATTTATTCTTTTATATATATTGATTGAGAAAATGAAATAAATATTTTTTGTTCAATTAATTTGTGAAAAGTATAAAATTGTCCAACGTTTACATGAAGTGCTAGAATTATTTCACAGATGGATTTTCAGGGTATCACCAGATTAAGATTGTGTAAGAATGCACCTGTAGTTTTTTCAAGCGTTGTTGTAGCATCTTTTAAGGAGTTTATTCATATGTTCCTTGAAATTGACTTAGATTATGGGAATGTGTTTAGTCTATTGAAATATCACACAAAAGTACTCAGGTTAATGTTGGATAGATGTAGACAATCTTAGATTTCACTAAATTTAAAGAAATGTATTGTATGCATGCCTTTTGGAATTTTATTGGTCCATGTGGTATGTAAGAAGGGATTATTAGTGGATCCTTCCAAGATTGCAGTGATTTTGGACTTAAATCCACCCACATCAATAATACATTTGAGAGAAACTTTGGGTCATACAAGATACTACATGAAGTTCATTAAGGGTTATGCGTAGATTACAACCCCCATGGAGATGTTGTTGAAGAAAGATACTAAGTTCCATTGGAATGAGGATTGTTAGAATGGTTTGGATACATTGAAGCAGAAATTAGTTATCGTGCCAATTTTTATATTTCCAAATTGGAAGAAGGAATTGCATGTTCATGTGGATGCATGATCCATATCTTTGGGCACAGTATTATCTCAACTAGGAGAAGAAGACATAGACCATCCAATTTCATTTGCAAGCAGGAAGTTGTCAACAACAAAAAATAATTACACTACCATGGAACGAGAAGGATTGGAAATGGTATATGCACTGCAAAAGTTTAGACATTATTTGTTGGGGTCTTATTTTAATATGTACACGGACCATTATGCACTAAGATACTTAGTGAACAAGTCAATGTAAGGGGGGAGAATATGCATATGGTTGTTGTTGTTACAAGAATATGATTATGAGGTTGTTGTGAAACCAGGCAAGTTGAATGTAGGACCAGATCACTTATCGTGCATACTATCAGGATAATATGTAGGGAATCTAGATGAAAACTTTTTTGATGCACAATTATTTGGATTTACAATGGTGGACGACTACTTCACAAACATTGCACAATTTTTAAGTACAAGAATGGCCCTGTCAAACATGACAATGGCATAGAAGAAACAATTAGTGGTTAAAGCAATAGACTACCAGCTAATTGCAGGGAACTCATACAAGTTAGGTGCATAAGGGATATTAATACGTTGGTTATTATAGCGTGAAAGGCCAATGATATTATCAAAATAACGTGAATTTATTGTAGGAGGACACTACACAGCTAAAGCGACAACACAGAGGATTTTGTGTGTAGGGATCTTATGGCCCACACTTCATAAGGATGCTAAACAATATTTTCAGGCATGCAATGTTTGTAAAAAGGTGGGAAATCCGTCCAGAAGGGATGAGATGCATTTACACCCACAGGTTATGTTGTACGTGTTTGATAAATGGGAAATAGACTTTGTTTGACCAATCAACCCATCAACAAGAATATCAGAAGCCAAGTATATAATCATTGCGACAAAGTATTTGACTAGATGGGAAAAAGTAGCACCATAAATAGACTACATCACGAATACTGTTGCGAGGTTGTATTTGAGAATGTAGTGACATGATTTGGATTCCCACTCATTTTACTCAATGATCAGGGGACACACTTCCTTAATAATAAAATTACAGCATTGACTAACGAATCTCAAATTCATCATCATTATAATCTTTTAATAAAATTATGGAGAATGCACTGAAAGTGATCTATAGTGTAGGGAGAGATGATTGGGACTTAAGAGTTCCTGTAGTATTATGGGCATACATGACTACGAGAAAAAAATTGACAGAATAGATACCTTTTAGGTTGGTATATTGGAAAGAAGTAGCCATGCCAATGGATTTTATTGTGCCTATCCTATGTGTTGCAATGATTACTAATCTTTCGAACTCTATCATAGTAGAGGAGAGATTGTCATAGTTGTTACAGTTAGAGGAATATCAATTTGTCACAGGGTTCCATCAGCAAGTCAGAAGGAAAGAGAAAAGGTATGGCATGATAGACATATTAAATAGAAAAAGTTTCAAGTGGGGAACTTATTATTACTATATGACAGTAAGTTCATGCAATATCCAAGAAAGTTTTGAATGCGTCATTTAGGACCATATGTGATTAAGAATGTGATGAAGGCAGGTGTTGCATAGTTGGAAACATTGAATGGAGAAGTCTTAGGAGGAATGGTTAATGTAAGCTGGTTGAAACTCTATAGAGACAGTTGATCGTCTGCACATTAATATGATTTGTGCAAGAACACATGTACCGTAGTAGTTTTATTATAGTAGGGAAGTAAAACAAAGCAAAAAAAAACAAAAAGTGGAAAAAGAAAAAGAAAACCAAAGGTAAGATAGTAAGAAGTAAGGGAGATACAGCAATAGCACCCGTGCAGATAAAGGGAATGTTGTGTAGGTAAAATACACAATGCAGAGATAGTTAAGTATGCACAGTGCAACACATGGAATAGGACTATCACTAGTGGTAAATGCATTAAAAGGGTGGAAATGATGGTTAAAGAGCATTAATGACAAGTCATAAAGATGACGTGTAGTCATAAAAGGAAACATTCACCATGAATCATGACTGATTAGCAGTACAATGTACAAATCCAACAAAATATATGGTAATAAAGGAGCATTAAATCAAGCATTCGTCACACCGCTAGTGGATGAGAAAATTAAATTAGGCGAGAAGGGACTTGGACAACTGGTGAAGGGGCACAAAAACCATGGAGTTTCGACATGCATTGGTCATTTTTATTCAGAGTTTCATGTGAGGAAAAGAGAGTCGAGAACCATATTTTAGATCCGAGAAAAACCCCAAAGCTGAAGTAGTTTTCATTGATAACTAGTTTATTGAAATGGAACCACAAAAAGAAACAACACTCATACCAAAGAAAGATCGAACAAGAGAGGAAATAGTAGAACCAGAGGTTGAGGAGACTCCAAGAGTATCATCCTTGGATCCGATGTTTCCCCGAGACTAAATTATGCCAAGGTTGATGCCACACCAGTGACATTGCAGAAGACTGCAAATTACAAATTGGTGATGCCTAACATTTGGTATGGGGTCATCGTGGATGAAGACATGTTAGGGAGGGTGTTGCAGCTCAGATATGTGGACCATGATATTACAAACACATAAATGTTTCTTGAACTTGCACTACACTAGTATTTGGAATTGAAGATAGATCCAGCAATGAACCAGAGCATACCAGTGCCAAAGGCATGGGCCAGAGGATTTGAGTGATCAACAATACTAAACCTGTTTGACGTCCCACATTTTGGTCGAAGAAATGAGGTGAATGCATGTGTTAATTTTCTCTTAACATGTGTACATGGAGATTATTTTTGGCTGGATAGGACAATCTCTATAGATATAAACCTTATTGCAAGGATCAAAGGCTTACCATAATAGGGAAAAGATCCAAACTTATTGTTTGTAGAGAAGAAAATAAACAAGACTCTTTCAAAGTTAATGCGAGAGAACTTTCACACAGTCATAGGTGTGCGTAGGTTGGATGTGTCGAGCATATGTGACCCAACAGTAATGATTGCAACATAAGAATTGACATGAAAATTATTGAGGACATGAAGAAAGAACCAAGTTCCAACGGGAGTGATAGTCACAGTTGAGAAGTGTATCGAAGAGGTCTTGATGAGAAAGGCACCTTTCTTATTGAACCAATTCCTCATTGACTGCACAAAAGAATAGGATAGAGGCATGGAATTCCATTATCCATGGATGTTAATTCTAATTGTGTTCGCAACATGGGAAGAGTAGGAAGATGTGCATTTCTTGAGACTCAAACATAAGCCATGCTTGGAAGCTAAGTATCAGAACTTTTGGTACACAACTAACAAAAGAAGATAGATCGACACTAACATGGATTTCTTCCTATATGGAGAAAGTATTTGGAAGTGCATCATAGATACACCATGAATTTCACCACAATTGGTAGAGGCGTACACTCTAATTGCACGGTTTAGGGTAGACCAGCGCCATATCTATATACAAGCAAATAAGGACCAGAGAGAAGAATGGGTCCAGATAAAGTACATGATCATGGAAGAAGACATCCACCTGTTCATGTAGGATTGGGATCCAGAGTGGAAGATTCTAGTAAATGGAACAGAGACGGAGTACCTTGACAATAACACAGAAGAACAAGGTAATGAAGAGGGTGACGGACAGGGTGATGAATAGGGTGATGGAAAGGATAATGGATAGGGTAATGGATATGGCAATGAAAAGGGAAAATATGGATAACACATGCACGAAATAGTTGGAGAGAAGAGTAAAGAAAAGGGAAAGGGGCATGTTATCCCCCACTTTAGGGATAACTAAGGAGATTATGTCTCGAGGCCCACAGGTCCTAGACATGGAGTACCGAGAGCTATACCGACTTGAGCATGGCCATGGAGGGCCCATATTTTCTTCCTTCAGCACCTCCACTTTGTCAGCAGCAGCAACATCCATCACCTCGGCCTGGTCCTGTAGCAGAAGTGGATCTTGATCCATGAGGTAATGAGTCCAGGTATCATGGTATGTGTCACTCTGATCCTCAAAACCTTTGAATATGTTCATTTGATTCTTTTTGTTTCTAACAGATGCTTGGATATTATGCCTATCCACTTGACCATATCTAGGGGGGATGACAGGATGCTTTAGTAAGCTTATGCCCATAGGTTTTGAGTTGCCACCTGAGGGGATTCATGAGAAGTCATCGTCTTCTCCCACCATACTTACCACTTTCCATCTTTCTCCCACTCATCCATCCCATTACATTGGTCCAGACATTGGATTGGAAAAATATTTAAGGGTTGCACATTACCTTGTGGGAAGAAGGGGATAAAGGCCCAGAGGGTAAAAGTAGATGGAAAAATATAGAAGCCTAAAAATTGAAACCTCGAGATTCTTCACCCAAAGATGCCCGAGAAAGAAATAAAAGGATTCTCAACAAGAAATAGAGGGACCCATAAAAATAATAACATAAGACCTGGTTAGAGGATAGGGGGTCTCATCACGAGCCAGCCTATTCAGTCCATGGGCACCTAGCGGTGTGACACTACCAGCAGTTGGTCACCATGTTAGGGCAGTGGATCTTGGTGGCATATCCAAGATAAAGCGGGTCTCATCGTGATCCTGACTTCTCATTTCCATGAAATTATTGTGGGTGGCATTTCCACCAGTGGTCACCATGCCAGGGCAGTGTCCCTTGACTAGATTCTTGAAGAAAAATCAATAAGAATAAAGATAAAAGGCATGAGTGGGCTTGGAAACATATGCATCCATGACAGGTGCAGATCACCCTCTATAGAGGCACTAATATAGGTGGATATCGGTGGCAACCCACCTTTTCCGGCTGACTCAAAACATTTTTCTGAAAATTTTGGCAATTTACTATTTTTAGTAGTTTTTAACTTTTGGGGCCATTTTGAGGGACCAAATGAAGGTTTTTCAAGATATAGGTTCTCAATGATATATAAAGCTATGATTGATCCCCTAAAATTAATCTCCTCTATGATACCTTTCCAACGAGCTATCATACGCCTAAAACAGAGATCGTATGCAAAAGTTACGACCCCAAGAAGTTGATGCACCAACTTACTGAAACGGGGCCCACATGAATT
>CBVK0101214259.1:0-23004 GCA_900067695.1 Picea abies | reverse complement strand
ACTTCATGGGGTATAAACACGGCTGAAAGAAAGGACCTCTGAATCAGGAAGATAATCAGGCTCCACAACCAACAAGGAGCATCTTGCATCCTTTTATATCGATGTTGATAATATAAATATTGAAAATGAAGATGTATGGATCAAATATTTTGTACAAATCCTTGATGGTGAAGCCAAGAAATGGTTTAGTGGTTTACCTCTTGGATCCATTGTCCGGATTGAAGCCCTTGATGATGTCTTTTTAAGGCATTGGGGTGATAAGAAATATTTTTTGTATTATATTACAGAGTTTGGGTCACTCAAGAGGAAAGAAGGGGAATCGGTCTTAGTTTTTTCCAAAAGGTTTAATAAAATGTACAATAAAATCCCTACATAAATCAAACCTACTAAAACCTCTACCAAAATAACTTATGCTAGTGCCTTTGATCCTGGATTTTTCCTCCTTTTTAGAGAGAGAAGATCTACCTCTTTGTCTCATATGAAATATGCAACATTAGAGGTGGAATCAAATATATTGGTAGCTGATAAACTAAGAGGAAAATATGATAGAGAGAGAAGAAAAAAAAAATCCGAGGCTTGAACTTCTGATTATTCTGGTGTCAACCCTCAAGTAGATGAATTGACCAAATTAGTTAAATCACTATCTGCAAAGATGGAAAAAATGAAACTTGAGGGGAGACAAACTAACAAAAACACATAAGATATTGGCAACAAGGGTGATTTCAGAAGACAAAATAATGCTCCTCATATCCTCCAAAGATATCAGAGGAATAGAGATGAACAAAAGGTCTAGGCTCCTCTTAAAAATAACGTGGTTGATGATGAAGAAGGAGAGGATGAAGGAGAATATTAGGAAATTCACCGTCTAGGTGACACCTCTACCTCTCCTCATTTAACTCTGTCTGCCTATGAAGAATATCGTATGAACAATCAGTTAAATGAATTGATTAAAGGAGAGAAAACAAAAGAAAATCAAAACAAGTAAAACTTGAGGTCTAAACAGAAGGAAGGAAAGCCTAGTACTTCCAATCATCCTAAGAAATCATAAAATTCTGTGAAAACAATGACTACAACCAGTAAAGAAAATGAGGAACCAAACAATCAACCTGTGATTAAGGCCCCTGTTCTAGAAATTAAAGAGATAATGAAATGTCCTTCTTCCTTCAACTTTGAAAATGAAATACAAAATATTAAGATTCCATCCCATTTTTAGAGTTGATCAAGGATGAATAATTTAAGAGGTACCTTTCCAAAATGTTGCAGCCTGAGCCTACTTCACATTCAATAGACTCAGTAAATTTAAAAGATGAAAAACCAACAGTCATATTGGGGCCCTTAGAAGAAGACATGGATGATTCCTCTCCTCCCTTTTATACCTCATTGAATATTCATGATAAAATTATGCATAATTGCTTGATGGGCTTAGGTGCATCTCATAATCTAATGCCTAAAAATGTCATGGATGAACTAGGTCTTGAGATTACCAAAACATATCATGATCTATACTCTTTTGAATCTAGGAAGGT
Organism: Picea abies; assembly: GCA_900067695.1. Lineage (NCBI taxonomy): Eukaryota > Viridiplantae > Streptophyta > Pinopsida > Pinales > Pinaceae > Picea > Picea abies. The sequence continues at coordinate 21,478 of CBVK0101214259.1, read as the reverse complement.
GAAATGCCTTGGAGTGATTAAAGACCTGGTTGTTACCTTGTTTCAATTGCTCATGAAGAGTGTGGTCATGGATATTGTAGTGGTTGATGTTCCCTCTAAGTTTGGGATGTTATTTTCAAGGTCTTGGATTAAAATATTGGGGGAACATTGTAGATGGACCTCTTATATGCCACTATTCATGTGTTTGAAGGTGAGCATAGAAGGTTGTATAGACAAGAACAACTAGCTTACATTATCAGTGATGAAGCTAATCCCACAAACCATCCTATTTATGCAGTTGACACTGATTTGGGATCCAATATTTTGCAACTTATTGATGTTCCCCATACACCCTTGGAAATAAGAAAGCGACCTCCAACAATATGTGAGTCATCTCCTCAAGGTACCCAAGTTTGGAAGATGTATTTTGATGGGGCCTCTTCTAAAGAAAGTGTTGGTGATGAAGTGGTTTTTATTTCTCCTTCTCAAGAAGTCATACCCTTGTCTTACAAGTTGGAGTTTGAAACTACAAACAATGTTGCAGAGTATGAGGCTCTGGTTTTGGGGTTGAGGGAAGCTAAAGACATGAAAATTGAGGAGTTATCAGTTTTTGGGGATGCATATTTGATTGTGTATTAGGTAATAAATATTTATCAAGAAAAGCATCCAAGGTCAAGGACATATAGAAATGAGGTATGGGATCTCATTGATATTTTTTTCCTAGATTTTAACACCTTTTTTTTTCCTAGAGAAGAGAATGATATGGCTGTTTTCTTGGTTGTTTCTGCTATGAATTTCAAAATCTCATTACCCCCAAAACTCAAGTATGATGTAGAAGTGAAGTATAGGCCCTCTATACCTGACAATGCCAACCATTGGAAGGTTTTTTAGGATGATCTTGAGATTAAGAGATTTCTGGAAACCGTGGAAGATTTTTTTGCTATTCACATTGATCAAGATCAAGATACTGAGAAAAACCCTAATGTTGATATATTCCTAAATAAAATTGAAGACCACAAGATTTTCCAATTGCCTAGTAACCATATTCCCAAAGAATTGGTCCCTTTGGAGAGACTCTTTGATAGAAATGATGTGGATTTGAAGGTTAAGGGCTCAAATGAAGAAGCCGATGTGACAAAATGCAATCTAGGTACTGAGGAAAACCCCAAGTATGTCAATTTGTCTAGCAGTCTATTAGAGGAGTAAAGATCTGAATATGTGAAATTATTAAAATATTTTGCTGATGTATTTTCTTGGAAATATGAGGACCTACACAATTATTATACAAGCATCATTGAACACAAAATTCCTTTGAAAGATGATACCAAACCATTTAGGAAGAAACTAAGACATATAAATCCCATGTTGCTTCCTATTATGGAAATGAAAGACAAGAAGTTGCTTGATGCTAAGACATCATACCTTTGAGGTACTCTGAGTGGGTGGATAATGTAGTCCATGTGAGGAAAAAGAATGGTGAAATCAGACTTTGTGGTGATTTCAGAAATCTAAACAGGAGTTCCAAGAAAGACAATTATCCCTTGCCTAAGATGGAACATATTTTGCAAAGGGTGACTAGTTCAACAAGGATGTCCATGATTGATGGCTTCTCAGGATAGAATCAGATCTTCGTTTTACCTGAAGACAGAGAGAAAACAACTTTTACTACTCCTTGGGGCACATTCATGTGTGCCAAGATTCCCTTTGGTCTCACGAATGTAGGAGCAACCTTCCAATGCGCAATGGTATTGCCTTCATTAGAGAAAAGGAAAAAAATTTGGTCATCTATCTGGATGACATTATAGTGTTCTCAAGATATGATAAGGAACATTATCATCATTTCAAGAAAATTTTCCTAAAATGTAGAGAGTTTGGGTTGTCACTCAATTCCAAGAAGTATTTGTTTGCTATGAAAGAATGCAAGTTGTTGGGACACATTGTCTCAATAGAAGGGGTACGGATTGATCCAAGTAGAGTAGAGGCCATCAAGACTCCGTCTCTCCCTCGGTCCAAGAAGGAGATTAAATATTTCCTGGGTAAAATATTTTTTTTGAGAAGATTCATCTCTAACTTTTCTAAATTGGTTAAGTTTATCACATCTATGCTTAGAAAGGGAAATGAGGTAAAATGGACTTTTGAAGATCATAATTATTTTGATCAAATCAAACAAGCATTGACTGAAGCACCTATTCTTATCAACCCCGATTATTCAAAATAATTTATGATATTTTATTTTTCCTCAAATGACACATTGGTTGTTCTTCTTCTTCAAAAAAATACAGATGGGATGGAGCAATCCATTTATTTATTCAACAAAGAATTAAGGGATGAAGAGGTGAGGTATGATATTATGGAAAAGTAGGATTATTCTTTGGTTAAAGCCCTCAAATCCTTCAAGGTATACATTTTTCATTCCAGAATTATTGCCTATGTCCCTTCAACTTATGTGAAAGAAATCTTAATCCATCCTGACATATATGGAAAGAGGAATAAGTGGATTGCCAAAATTTTGGAGTTTGACCTTGAAATGAATCCTACTAAGTTGGTGAAAGGGAAAGGTTTAGCTAGGTTGTTAGTTGAATCAAACTGTAAATCACTTGGGGTTAATTTCATGAATGCATATCATGTATATCAATAGACTGATATTTCTAGCAACAACTCACAAATCAATCCTAAATTGATAGAGTGTAATTGGTACAATGAACTTATACATTTCTTGCAGACATTGCAACTCCCACCTGGACTTGACAAGACTAAGGTGAGAGATTTGAAACTCAAAGCATTCAGATACTGCATTTTTGATCATGTTTTGTATTGGAAGGATCTTGTTGGGGTTATTGTAAGATGCTTAGACCTAGATGAGGCAAATAAAACCACGTCTGACTTTCATGATAGCATGTGTGGAGGCCATCATTTTTGGAGGAACACAACATATAAAGTACTTAGACATGGGTACTTTTGGCCTAGTCTATTCACTGATGTATGTGCAAATATCAGAGCCTGTGATAAATGTCAAAATTTCTCAGGCAAGCAAAAACTAAAATTCCTACCTCTGAAACCCATAATGGCATATGGTCCTTTCTAGCAATGGGGATTCGATTTCATTAGAGAAATCCATCCAGCTTCAAGTGGCCAACATTGTTGGATACTGACTGCCACTGATTATTTTACTAAGTAGATAGAATCCATTCCTACAAGAAATGCAACACATAAAGTAGTTATTGGATTTTTGGAAGACTTTTTCTCTAGGTTTGGGTGTCCTAACAAGATTATGACTAATAATGTTGCAACTTTTAAAGCTAAACCCATGGTAAAGTTCTATGAAAAGTTTGGAATCCAAATCATTCATTCTACTCCTTATTAACCTCAAGGTAATGGCTTGGAAGAGTCTTCTAACAAAATTCTAGTAAAGAACATCAAAAAAATGTTGGAGGATAACAAAAAATCTTTGGATTGAAAGTTGAAATTTTCTCTCTGGGAAGATAGAGTGACTACCAAGAGATCAATTAGTACCACCCATTTTCAGTTGGTCTATGGAACTAAGGTTGTCTTTCCTTCTCAACTCTCATTACCCGTGGAAAATTTCTTAGAAGATAAACAAGGAGAACCAGCTGATATGGTCAGAAGGATGCATCAACTAGTAGAAGTGAAACAGACCAGGGAGCAACTCCTTGATAAAGAACAAAGTCATCAGCAAAAGATCAAGCAAGCTTTTTACAAGAAGGTAACAAAGAAGATTTCCAGTTGGTAGACCTAGTGCTCAAGTAGGATGCACAAAGGAAAGACAAAGGCAAACATGGTAAATTCGAAGCCTTGTGGATTGGTCCTTTCAAGATTTCTAAAGTTTTTCAAAATAGCACGTATAAATTGCAGAACTTGGAAGACTCTGAAATTTCTGGTGGCCCAGTTAATGGGCACTTTCTGAAGAAATATCTTACTTAAATCCATGAGTGGCTTTCCCTTCCATTGTAAATATCAGTTTTAGTTTGTTTTTGTTTCTCTTGAATAATGACCTCATAGCCCTTGGATAAGACATTGAAATTGCTTGTTCTTGGCAACTCATAGGGAGCATGACATCCCTTGTGAAGCCAATGTTATCACATATTGTTGTAGGAGGGTCAAAAGGTCATTTTTTAGTTTTTGGTTGAGTCATAATTTCTTTTGAGTTTTATGATTTCCTCCTAGAGTCATTTTTCAAATTTGTTTTTAGTAAACCAAGTCATTTTAGCATTAGTCTAAGATCTTGTGGTGTGGTTATGTCCTAGGTTAAAATTTGGTTATCATGACAAAGAGTGTTAGTCCCTTAGAAGTCATTTCCTTCTAATCACCATCATAACCTTGAAATATCTCTCCCATAAGCTGTGTGAAGTACCTCCATTTGTACTTTACTTGCTCATGCTGTCAGGTTAGTTTGTAACTTAAGAGCTACTGACTCACTAGTAGAATCCACAGTGCCCTCAAAGTACCCATTTTAATTTAAAATAAACATTCACTTTATGACATGACAAGAGTTTGTATTGTTTCAAATATTATCTCTAAAAACTTACAAGAATCATAAATTGCAAATCCTAACAGTTTCCTTGAAGCACTCAAAATCAAATTTTGGAGCAGGCACTGCAAACTATGACTGGCGCAATAAACTCCGTTGCGAACTGGTAGCAGAGGATAGTTGGCGGTTCGACCACTTGAAGTTGTTCCTGAGAAAATATGGAGATGTCAACGGTTAGCTCCAGGCTATCAGGTACTCCATGGACTTTCCCACCTTATTTTAAGGTCTAGAAAGGGTTGGGTGATTGTTTCTTTTGGTGGCACTGCGAACTCATGTATGGCGCTATGAACATTCTCAGAATTTGTTGATCAGTTCCAGAACTCCTTCCTCGCACCCTAAGTCTATTCTTTTGAAGCTATAAACATGTTGGCCCTTGACCAATTTTTGAGGAAACATTGGTCATGTTGGACTACTTTTGGCACTTCGATAGGCTAGTCGAAGATGGAGTGCCCAGGCAAAGCGAAGATCATGGGATCTCTCTTGTTTTGCAGTCTTGTGGACCAAGAAAAGGGTTTTTAGGGTTTATGTAAAGGGTTATGGGATTTTGGCCCATGGGTTTACCCATATTTAGGCCTTTTTGTAATTGTATAAATAAGTAGTTAAGCGATGTAAGGAGTAGATTTGATTAGTTTAATGCATGACTACCAGTGGCTATGTGCATGATATATTGATTTTGGCTTAGTGCAAGAAGTGTAAGTGCTTTGTGCTATTGAGGATTTGGCTCTGTGCCTTGACCTGATTTTGAGGAAGATGGATCTAGTGCGATGTGCACAGATCACCTATCCACTGCAGATTTGGGCTCTGTGGCTTTGTGCACAGGAGTAGATGAATGTAAGGAGATCAAAGACTAATAAAGAAGAAGAAAAAGTTGGTGGACATAGCCCCACACTAGGGTGAACCACATACATCCTGTGTCTTGATATGCTTTGTGCGATGTTGTTTATGTGATTATTTGCTTAGTGATGTTGATGTTATGTATAATGAATGCATATGATGGTATAGCTTAGTGCTTAATGATGTGAATGAATGATAGATCCCATCTAATGTTATGTGCTAAGTGAGGGGAAGCACTTGATCTTTATTTTTACTGCACTGGTTTGTATTAAGGGTTTGATCTGCGATGTGAATGAGATTCTAGAACTAATGCATATTTTTGGCTAAGTGCTATGTTAAGTATTGTAATCACAAATTTATGTCCCAGCTTGGTTGTAGACACTTGCATCCTGCAACCCCCCTACCTCTACCTCGGGTGAGACTTCATATGCTTCGTAGGTGTTGTCGAAAGGGCTGGTAGTTAGGGTTTTGTTGGTGCACTATTGAAGCATTGAACCCTGGGTCTGCCCATGTGCCAACAAATGGTTCTGTTGCTGATACCTGAAACTGTGATTGCTGGGAACTGAAGAAAAAAGAAATATTTGTGTGTAGATCTATTGTTGTAGTGTGCAATATTCTACCTAACTTGCAAAGCTCTGTGCTAAGAAAGAAACTGGATCTAAAAGAAGGAGGTAAGATCTTAAAGTTTGTGCTTTGGTAAAGGTAAGATAAGTGGAATTTTTTTATTTGAAAGTATGAATATAGGTGTGTTTGATAGATCTTGTTCTAGTCTGAATGTTAGGGCATAGATAGAAGAAAGCGTTGATCTGAATAAATCTAATAGAAATAGAGAAAAATGTGTTATTCCTATGCATAGAAAGAATTTTTGGACTAATGAATGGATGCAGGAACCTAGAAAGAATTTTTGCAGATTGCAAGTACAACAATGTGATCCCAACGTGTGGTACAGGAAAGGCTGCGGATCATTTAAAAGAAAGAGAGGATTGACACTGTGTTATAATTGCAGAAGACCAGGACATCTTGCTAAGGAATTCCCTGGTACGAGTCTTGCTTGTCTTTGATGTAAATCCATTGGTCATAAGATTGAGGATTTCCCAAGAATGATTGCTAAAGTTGAAAAGATGAACAAGAGACAGGAAAACTATCAAGAAGGTCAAGAAACTAAGGATATGTTAAAGAATCATACATAAAAGGACTCAGAGACTATGCTAAAACAATTAAAAGCAGAAATGGATGATCACAGAGACATCAATTTACTAGAGATCCTGAAAGAAAAACAATGCATACTTACAAGAATAGAAGACTACGACATAGACTGTGTATTAAATAATGAAACACATGTGAATATTATGCCAGAAAGCACTTGGGAAATTTTGGGAAAGCCTATTATGATACCTTCATTGGGAAGGATAGGCTTCTTTAAAGGAAAGATGACAACCCTATGTGGAAGAGTTACTAATATACCTATGATTTCTCATGAAATGTCAACAGAAGAGGAATTTGAAGTTATTAGGTTTGTTGAGAACATTGCCCCTTTCCCTCTTCTACTAGGAAAGACTTGGATTGAGAAGGATCAGATCAGAAGGTAAGCAGAGGAGGAAGCCACATAAAAGAAAAGGCAAGAACTAAGGGATTTCATAGCTCAAAGAATAGATCGACTGATAGAAGAATGAGAAGTTGAGTCGAAGCGACAGAACGAAAGAGAAGTAGTTGTCAACATTGAAAGAGCGCAAGAAGGATTGAAGGACCTATCCATGCAAGAAGAAAGTATGTCCACCCAGGACCTAGTAAGAAAAGAGGTATTATCTCTGACCCCTTTGAAAGAACATTGGCAATGCGAAGTCACTACGCTAAGAAAAGATAAGAATAAAAAAGAAAAAAGAAATCCAGAGACTCAGATCATAGGAAAGAAGGCAAGGAAGCTCAATAAGAAGAAATCCAAGTTAGAAAAACTACAGGAAGTTCCATAAAAGACTTCGCAAGAGACAGATCTAGAGAACTTGAACCTCGTCAGAATAGAAGAACTACAAAGAATGGGACTTTGCCATGATGAAGCTATATGACTGTTGGAGGCACCCCGACCATTAGACTAACACTCCAGAATGGCTAGAAACATAGTTATTGCTGGAAAGACCACCATTGGACCGTTGAGACCGCGCCATAATGGACAAATGCGCATTGATGGACACAATCCTACCCATTGGAGGAATCCATTACGACGTTGCTTATTTAACCCTTTGGATGCTGCGCCAGGACCACTTTTTGCAAACTGTGATATCCAAGCTAATAGAGAATCCATTGTATCATGTTGTACTCTTTAGACCTCACCATCCCTTTGATTACCTCGTTTGTCTATTCACCTACCCGAGTTATTTTATTGCGAGTGTGCATGTCGGGCGAATGTAGCGCAGTAGAGAAATTTGTGGAGGAGATACTTGTAGACCTCATGACTGAGAGAGTCATGTATGTGGGAATACATGCATCGTCGACTGGTAGATTGCAATCATCCCCATTGTCTGGATGATGTTCTAGACACACTGCTGAGAAATGAATAAAACACCGTGACGATCTGGATAACACGAAGCAGATCCCGTCAGTCTTACCAGACTACATCCCGCCTTTGGCTAGCGTTGTTAACCGTGAAAGCATCCCATGGGATTTTGAGTACGTGATGATCACCGTGTACATCCTGAAGGGGATACACATAGTTGGAACGCAGTGAGGACATATTCCATCTTTGAAGAACAACAAATTCAACCTCAGAGATAGGAAGAAGTATGCGATGCTCGCACCGCATAGGTATTTTATGAAAACAACTGGGAAAAAGTCACACATAGTCTCCTAGCCATGGATAAAGAAGCTCGTGCAGTCAAGGATCTTGAATGTAATGAAGATCCTCCACTTCGATCGACATCAGGAGGTTAACGCCTGCACTAAAATTCTCATGTTGTGCTACCATGGAGGGTATCTTTGGCTGTGGATTCGATGTTGATCCACCTCATCATAGGATTGAGCATGCAGGGACCAGAACCTCACTATTTCTATCGAGGGAAGACTTCAGATCGCTCCCTAACACAGCATATAAAGGAAGACTATGATGATGTAGAGAAGGGAAAGCGAGGCTACAAGGTAGCCTCCATCCAAGTTGGAACAATGCACCTATTTTTCAGCTTATAGATGGTAAGCTCATTAGAAAGAACCACCCGACACAGGTCGCAGGCTTTGTAGTAGACCTCGCAGGGAAGTTCGTAGAAGGCATGAAAATGAACTGGGTGAGTTACCTCGTCAACGAGTTGGAGAAGGACAACTACAAAGTGCAAGATCAGGGATATGAATTTCATTTCAGTTGGCTACTAATATTGATCGCATTTTTCTCTTGGAAAATGCTGGAAGGAGAATCCTTTTTGGAATTTGAGCCATCAGAGTCATTGGCCACAAGGTTCTCCACCTTGTGGTATACAAACGATATGGCGAAGTAGTGGAAATTAAATGCGGTGTTCCATGCTCACTACTTATAGCTGAAGCACACCATTGAAGCATTCCCACGAATGACCCTAAACACTTTACATTAGTATAGGCTACTAGGAAAGTTCTGCATAGATCATCACTTCATTTATACCACTGAGCGTAGGGATGAAAGTAAGGATGAGCTGCAGTCCTACTATAAGTTGACCGATGAAGACATGGAAGAGATCACTAAGGAATGGCCAACAGATTTTCTTGTACCGGTCGAAGATGATGAACTCTCTGAGCCTGACATCATCAGAATCCCATTGGTCACCTCGGTTGAACATGATGGACAAAAGAAAAAGAGAAAGGAGGACGTGCATAACATAGAAAGTGATGAGGAGGACAACGCATCAGAGGAAAGTGGGCCTGAATCACCCGCAACAATAGAAGGAGATGAAGTGAACCAAGAAGAAGGAAGGGAAGAGGGAGACAAGAAAGAAAAAGGTGAAGTGACACTTCCAAAGGACCCCATCACTGAGGTCGAGACATCAAAGAATAGGAAGGTTTCCTCGCAGAAACCCTCAGCATGAAAGGAGACTTGAGCCAATAAGCCTCAGTCGAAGAATGTGCTCACAGTGGATGATGTTGATCTCATCATCATAGTCGTAGAAGACACCGTAGAGGATATCCTATAGAGACACGAAGCAAAGCAAGAAACACTGTATGACATAATAGAGAAGGATATCAATGACATACAACAAGCTATCCATTCGAGCTGCGCAATGTCTACTGCGCATTCTTCAGTGTAAATTATATAATTGGGGGATGAGCCCACCCCATTATGACAATTAGCAGATGCAAAAAAGACTCGACTTTGTCGAGTCCAAGAAGAAGATGTGAAGCAATAAAAGGAGGAGGTCTTAGAGCAACTTCAAGTTGCACAGTAGGAGAAGGATGAAATCAGGGCGATGTTTGAGGAGGACAAAGCGAATATGCAGAGAGAAAATGAAGCTATCACAGAAACAATGCACAGTCTAGCAGCAGGTTACTGACATCCAAAGCAAAGTCATGGAGGTGAAATAGAGACTCTAGCTGGTGCAGGATGAAGCTTGCACGTTTTTTGAAGATATCGAAGGCTAGGGCTCGCAGCTAGACCAACTGGTTGTGACAGTGGAACAACACCTAGAACGGCCTGTTACCAAGCAAGTGATTCATGAGTTCATCGAACAAGAATCTCTGGTGAAGAAACAAGTCAAGGCAACTTGAGCTAAGCTCAAGGCCTTTGAAGCAACCCTGCCTAGATCTGAGTGACTCAGGATGAGTCATAGGTAAGTGTTGGGGGCATGTTGGCCCTTGACCAAGTTTTCAGGAAACATTGGTTATGTTTGACAACTTTTGGCACTTCGACATGCTGGTCGAAGATGGAGTGCTCAGGTAGAGTGGAGATCATGGGATCTCGCTTGTTTTGTGGGATTTTGGACCAAGAAAAGGGTTTTTAGGGTTTATGTAATGGGTTATGGGATGTCGGCCCATGGGTTTACCCATGTTTAGGCCTTTTTGTAATTGTATAAATAAATAGCTAAGCGATGTAAGAAGTAGATCTGATCGGATTAATGCATTACTACTAGTGGCTATGTGCATGATAGATTTATTTTGGCTTAGTGCAAGAAGTGTAAGTGCTCTGTGCTATTGAAGAGTTGTCTTTGTGCCTTGACCTGATCTTGAGGAAGGTGGATCTAGTGTGTTGTGTGTAGATCACCTGTCCACTATGGAGTTGGGATCTATGGCTTTGCGCACAGGAGAAGATGAATGCAAGGATATTGAAGACTAATAAAGAAGAACAAGAAGTTGGTGGACGTAGCCCCACACTGGGGTGAACCACATACATCGTGTGTCTTGATATGCTTTATGCAATGTTGTTTATGTGATTATTTGCTTAGTGTTGTTGATTTTATGTATAATGAATGCATCTGATGGTATATCTTAGTGATTAATGATGTGAATGAATGTTAGATCTAATCTAATGCTATGTGCTAAGTGACAAGAAGCACTTGATCTTTATTGTTACTACGTTGGTCTGTATTAAGGGTTTGATCTATGATGTGAATGAGATTCTAGAACTAATGCATATTGTTGGCTAAGTTCTCTGTTAAGTATTGTAATCACAGATCTGTGTCCCAGCTTGGTTGTAGACAGTTGAGTCCTGCAACCCCCCTTGCCTCTACCTTGGGTGAGACTTCATTTGCTTTTCAAGTGTTGCCGAAAGGGTCGGTAGTTAGGGTCTTGTTGGTGCGCTGATGAAACGTTGAACCCTGGGTCTGCCCCTGTGCCAACAAAACACCCTATTTTTAAATTTCCCTAGCCATTATTCACTTACATCTGCATCACTTGTCCAAACGTAGGTTTTCCAAAAACCCTTGCTTCGACATTGCCAACTCTCTATTCCAACACTCTCTGTAGAAAACCATTTGTGGTCCATATTCCTGGTTGATCTGATGAGATTAACCTTGGTGGTAGTCATTTGAGTCCTACTTAGACGTTTTTTTCTTGTGCAAATATGAAATTCATAAAAATGTCATACAAAAGGTGTTGGGCTTGCTTCACAAATAGTTTTTCTAGTATTCATTTCTCCTATTTCCCTAAGATGAAAGAATACTTGGTCTCATTCCTAGAGGGAAATTAAAACTTTAACTCACAAAATTCCCACGCACACTAATATTTCAAAGGAGTCTTGCCCTAAAACCCTACCCCCTTTTTCTCTGTTTCACCTATAAGAAATCATTTAAGCATTGTGATGAGGTTTTGCCAGATAGTATTGATGGATAATAAACAGAAGAAGCCTCATAAAGGAGGGGGTATTGTGAGGAATGATCCCTATGACATGAAACTATTTGTTGTTGAACCCATGATCAGTGAAGTCTTCCAAAGAGTGGGCTATTTTAATTTCTATTACAAAATGCAGAGGGGGCACCCTGAGGTAGCTAGGGAATTTGCCCTAAACTTTGATGGGACCAAGACCAAGGTTAGGATACTATAATTTGAGGTATATGAAATGACCATAGTAGCAGTTACTGAAATACCTAATACTAGGGAGAAACGGTTTAAATCCATGAACCTAAATGCAAGCTTCTCCAAAGAATTGCTGAAACCAAAATATCAAGGAAACAACTTATCAAAAGGAGTGCCCAGGAACCATATAATTGAGGGTTTTGATAAGATGCTAAGGGTTATCCAAAGATACTTTATCTGTGAAGGGAGATTCAACATGATTTATCAGTATCACATAATACTACTGCTGCACTTCAAAGGAAAAGATTTTATGAATCTTCCTTTTTATTTGTTTAGGAGTATTGGAAAAATGGGCAACCCAGTCTAGGCTAAATCTAAGGTAGTTGGTACAAGTGTTTTTGATTTAGGGCTGATTAAAATGCTTGTGATGGAGGAATTAAGTAAGAAAAACATTTACTTGGAGGAATTCATTACTTATTTACACTTTCAATTAAATATTTCTCCTACTCCACAGTCCAAGGTACAAAGCCCTCTTCAGGCTGACAAGACTATACATGCAGGGATCAACAAGAAGAGGAAGAGCATGGGTATTTTTAAAGATGATGAAACAATAAAGGGACATGTAGAATAAGGAGGATCTTCTCAGTCCCGACAAAGAGAGGTTTCACCTTTGCCAGCTCCCAGTCTATTGGAGACCCCTTCAACTAGAACCAAAGGTCGAAGAGGGAGAAAGTTATTGTTCCCTTCACCACCTGCTGCAAACAAGTTCAAGGCTAGGAGAAATTTTACTAGAGCATCGACAAAATAGGAAAGCATTGTGAAGGAAAACATAGTGAGAGCCCCCATCCAAAGAAAGGTCAAAAGTGTACATATCAAAGAACCCATTGAAATAGTAGACATAACTACTCCTCTAGAAAATCCTACCTTTAAGAGGCGAAACAGACAGCTTAAAGAGGCAAGGACTGAAATTGCAAAACTAAAAGGGGAGGGGTTTGTTTAAAATAAGAAGTTAAATGATCTTATGGATATGTATCTTGAAACTATTGACAAGGCCATATTTGTAGTAAAAAGGTTTCTGCCTCTCCACGGGAAACTCCGAAATTTATACAGACAAAACAGAGCATGCCAGGCTCAAATCAGAAAACTAAAAATGGAGCGACAACCTTTTAAGGAAGATCTAGCCAAGAGGAATTTGGATGTGTTGGCCCAAGTTTCCACAAGGATTTCCAGACAGTTTCAGTTTCAGTTTTGGACAGTGCTTGTTTTTTGCATTTTGAGATTTTGGTGAATAATGATGCCTATGTATTAAATGTTTCACTCATATACCAGATCACGAGTTTATATAGCATCTCTAGCTCTAAATATGGTTTTTGAAGTGTTTTAGGAATCTACTAGATATGTTAAGCAACTGCAAGAAATTTCGCAGTGCCTGACACTGCGAACTGGATTATACAGCCAGGTGCTGTGAACTTCATTGTGAACTGGATGATATAGTTGGTGCTAGAAAATTTGATGTGAACTCTTGTTTTGGAGGTTTCAAAAGGATCAGTGGTTTCCATATGGCTAGAGGAGTATGTGACAACTGCTTGAATTTCAATTGAAATATGGAGGGACACCTGACAGAAGAAGATGCACTAAAGGGACACTTCGTCAGGCATATTAAAGATGTTAGGGTAGTGGCCAACATTAGCCTAGTTTTTAGCAGTTTGTTATTTTTGTTGAAGAGTTGTAGTTACTCTAGCTTCAGACGTGGGAATCCTATGCTAGAGGGTGGGATTCAAATTGTAAAGTTGTCATTCACAACCTAAGATATAAGATAGGCATTAGAAGTCATTGAGGAGTTTCAAATGGTTGATATGAGACTCTTTTTGTAATGTTGTGATGCAATAGAGCCATCCATGGAGTTTTATTTATCAGACTTGCGAATTTTTGTTTAATAGAAGTCGACTTCCTTCCTGCCATATTACTTATGTCTTACTCTGATTTTACTGTCATTTGAATGCTTAATTGATATATTATATCCATATTACAATGGAGGTTTGATTGTGATGGTGCTATGATTTTTATCAAAGTTTAGCTTTGATTAAAGAAGTTCTTGTGTCAAAATCTTTTCTTCATTGGTCTGCTAGTACTTCTTGATGATAATAGTAGACTTATTACATCTTCCTCACTACATTCTTTCATCTATCCACCTTACTCTTTAAAACTCCAATCTAAGTTAGCCAAGACCTCATTTGTTGATGCATTTTATATAGAACTTTATGTGATTTACATTGATGTGTTGAGTTTTGATCCATTTGACACCTTATCTTGAAATTCACCTTACAAACCAAGTGATGGGTGTTGAGCTTACACTTTAGCAGTCAAAGTGTGACTTTTAGTGCTAACATCTGGAATTATTTTCATTGTGTAAATATTTTATTTCATTGTTGAGTGTCCTTGAGGAAAATCATTAAACTCGTGTAAGAGGGTGGGTGTGAGTGGTCACATCCCATAGTTATTTGATAGCATGGGCCAAAGTACAATCATCCTTGGGAAGAGTGAGAATCAAGCAAGCAAGGGGAAGCAGAAGGACATTCGTATGGAGAAGGGAGACAATTTTTGTAGAAATATTTTGGGTAGAAAAGGAGGAGAGGAGTGTTGGGAAGAGCCCCAACCTTGTTGCGCTTGAGGGAACCCATTGTTTGGCTATGTGTTATGCTAGAAATGAGGCCTATGTGCCTATAAAATAGGTTATAAACCTGTAGTGTGTTTCCTATTGAGGAAATGGCTCAAGAGCCATGTGAAGGTTATTGTGAGCACTCCTAAAATGACTGAGAGTTACTAAAGTCCCTAGCTAAGATACTCCTAGCCAATTTAGTGCACTAGAAGCCTTGATAAATGAATGGTACAACCTGATCTACTGAGTGTAGTGAAGGGGGTACATTCCTTGGGCTGTGCAGGTTGTGGGGAAGAGAGAGTTGGTGGGATAGAACTACTGTAGGAGTATAGATTGGGTTTTGGTTGCTGAGTGTGGAGAGTTGACATTCAGAGGGACATATCTCATTGTGGACTCATAGCCTCAACTTTGAGGTGGTCTGTTGTTGATATTTAAAGAAGCAATACTGCCTATGGTTGGGAGGTTCATCCTTAGCATGTAGCCAATTGGATTATATTTATAAACAAATAAGTTTCCACTGTGTTTATTATTATTATTTTGTTGTGTAAATGTTTATTTAAGTGTTGTGTAATTATTTGGTGTTTACTAGATGCATTCTTGATTTTTATAAATACGGTAGATGCATGGTTAAATAAAAATGTTGCTTACTGTAAATATTTATGGGCTTGTTGCCCCTTGGTTTTTAGCTATATGTATGGAGCATTTTTAGATTTGTTTTTAGAAGGATGAGTCATTTTTTGTAGTGACATAATCAACATGGGTTCTAGGTACGTTACATAATGGTATCAGAGAAGAAGGTTGCAACACTGGCCTTCAAGGGCCTGCTACATGACAACAAAAGTTGTTGGATTGGGTCTGTCTTTTTGGAGAAAAATATTTCTTCTATAGGACATAAGTTATGGGGTAAAATTTGTATGTTCTTTAGTATGAGAGGTGTATAAAGCACTTAAAATTTTGACTTTTGGTAAGCATATCAACAATTTTAAGCGACTGGCCTTTGAGCTTTTACTCTCACCAATTACTTGTTTGGTGATTAAATGACAAATTATTTGATTATTTTATGAGAGTTACAGTTCTCTCATATAAATCTGTTAAAGAGCACTATGAGAGCATGCTACATCCATTGTGATTGGATATCCATTGGATTACCTCATAACCAAGGATTGGGACTGAGTTCCAGATGGAAATCAACTCTTGATTTGATGATTTTTTTGTATATTACAAAATAAAAGTTTACCTTGAAATTCTTGATGGAAGAGGGTAACATGTTTTTGTTTATGCCTTAAAGTCTCATGCTAGTAATTGTGGATTGCCATAAGGAATACTAATGATTAATGTGCATTAGTATGCATGCATGCATAGCTTTTGAGGTTTTTTTCCACTCATGAGTGGATATGTTTTCAACAAATGATAGAGGTCCAAGAAGGAGTTGCATGTTGAGATAGTCCCATAAGGAGGGAGTATGTAAGGACCCTATTGAAAGGTTAGAGCCATGATTTGATAGTTGCTAAAAGCTAGATAGTGAGCCACATAAGCCATTTTTTTATGCTAACATTCATGGATTACATTCTAAAACATGTATGTGTGGAAGGCTACATATGTTGAGGAGTTGAAATGGTAGCAATTTGGGGGCAGAAGGTAGAGGAAAGGAAGTTGCCTCTATTATCAGTGGTGTACAGATGAGCATAATGGGAGCATGCAAGGAAAAAAGGATCTATAGGGCTTCCAGGATGACCATCTACAACAACAACAAAATAAATAAATAAGATGAAACAACTATGCATTGGGGTGTGTGAAAGAAGTGATGCATGATGCATATGATCAACATAGAATGCATGTGGAAGAAGTGGGAAAGATAATATATATATATATATATATATATATATGATGTGGTGTTATTTGAGTAAGACTAATGATGGATTGTGTATCCAAGAAATTGGTTATAGCATTGTTGAAGATGTTGATGATGTTGTTGCATATGAAAACCATCTGTATGAACAAAGTGGGGATGGTGAAGTGTTGATCAAGAGGTTAATAAAGGGATCCTACAAGCTGCCACAACAATATCAATTGGTTGGGTAGTGTCAAGTAAATTGATAACAACCATGCAGGTATACATTTGGGGTTGTTTATGATGCATAAATTATAAATGGAATTGAGGTAAGATTTCCCTTGGCTAGATTTTCAATTTTTGAGTTCGATTTAAAGGTAGAGGGACTTGAATATACAAGTTGTATTGATGCTTGAATGCATTTATGTAAAATTTAATTGCATATCGTGTTAGTTGGTTATGAGATCATAACCAAGTTAAGTTAGGAGACATTACTCCTATTGTATCAATGATTTCCATTATATATGGTTAAGTGCGAAGCCATGATGTGGTTGGAAGTGGAATGTTTATAGCACCATCTAAGTGCATAATGGTTTCCCCTATATAACCGATGTTTGGACTGCAACCTCTTTGTCGACACGAAAGAACACTAAGAAAATTACATTCCTAGCGTTGTGTATGGGTTGAAGAGAAAGTTATCCAAATAGTCGGGAAAGTAAATGGGAAAGAAATTAGATGATGTGTTGAGACGTTGGCCAGACCTTTCAAATCACCAAGGTTGAATACATGACATATATATCAATATGTGGTATTCCAGATTCAATGCAAGGATGCATTGTGCATATGTGGCCATGGATATGGGCACAATTGTTTTAGTTATGGGTAATGTTTGATTGCATTATGAAAATCTTGGTGTGTTGATAATGCATGTACAATGAATGCCAGTGTCATTCAAGATAATATGATTATTGGTTGAATCTCATTTTTAATGTGAATAATGGCTGGAAATTATTGAATTGTTGGTAAAATACAAATTTGAGATCATTTCATGAAATTTGTAAATGTGCATGAATGCTAACAATCTATTTGGTTGCATTAGAGTTGAGAAAATGCAGGAAGAATGGTTCTGGATATGGCCTGGGTGTAAGTCCATAAAGGAGACTTATGCCTGTTTCTATGCGAGTCAAATATAATTAGCAGGAAATATCATGCATGAGAAATTTTATTTCTTCTATATAAAATAGTTTTAAAATTTAAAATTTCTAACAATTTGTTTGGTTGCACTAAAGTTGAGAAAATTGCATGGAAAATGGTCTTGTACATAGCAGGGATGTAAGCCGATAAATAAGACCAATGATTGTTTTCGTGCAAGCTAAACACAATGAGAGGAAAACTCATGCATTGAAATTTTATTGACCTATGTAAAACATATTTGAGAAAATTTATAATTGCAAATTGTTATGATATGCTAATAATTTGTGTGGCTGAGTGAAAATTGAGAAAAAATCCAGGTAGAGTGGTCTTGGATATGGAAAGGACGTTAGTCATAAGGAAGACTGATCCCTACAACTACAAGAGCCAAATATAATGAGCAGAAAAATCATGTTTGGAAATTTTGTTTTCTTGTACAAAACATATTTGAAAATTATAATTGAAAAATTTATGATGATGTCTCATATTTACTACATGCATATGATGCAAATGAAATGATTTTCATAGGTTATGCATTGCTAGTGGAAGTATGGAAACAAGTGGAATTCATATATGGAAGAACGCCTTGGCAAACGATGGATCACATGAGGAACTGTATACTACTGAAAGGGACGACTGAGCCTAGACAGTGATTACAACAAAAAGAAGCAATTTTTTAGGCTTGCAGAAGAACTAGGTTGATAGGCTTGAAGAGTGCACTCCTGTGTGGGTTTTGTGTTGTCGAAGAAGCAAGTTGTCAGGCTTGTAGAAGAAGCAAGTTTTCAAGCTTGCAGAAGAACCTGATTGTCAGGCCTGAAGAGTGCACTTTTGTGTGGGAGTTGCACTGTCAAAGAAGCAAGTTGTTAGGATTGTAGAAGAAGCAAGTTGTCAGGATTGCAAAAGAGCCAGGTTGTCAAGCCTGAAAAGTGAAATTTTTTGTGAGTTTCACTACAACAACAAGGTTGTTGTTGGTTATTTTTTTTCCCTGGTATTTCCATAACAATAAGTCCCCTTGAGTTCCTAGTAGTGAGATTCCTAGTCAGCTATGCCTAAAAGGCCTTGATAAAAGAATGGTACAACCTGATGGAATGAGAGCAATGAAGGGGGTACATTCCTTGGGTTAGGTAGGTTGGTGGAAGAGAACTGGTGGAAATCAAGATAGTTGTAGGAGAATTCCAGTGGGTTATGTATTTATGTTTTGGGGCTGAAGTGCCTATGTATCTACATTTTGGGGCCATAATGCTTATGAATTTATGGTTTTTTAAGTCGGAGTGCCTACGTGTTTATTTTTAGGTCGGAATGCATATGCGATGTTAATATAGAGAGCCTATATGTTTATTAAAGTCCGAAGAGCCTATATGTTGATTAAAGGTCGAAGAGCCTATATGTTGATTAAAGGCTAGAGAGCCTAGATTTGTAATTGTATGAACACCATATGGTGTTGTGCACCAAGGACAATGCAAAAATAAGGGGGACGAGAATGTAACATCCCTGGTTTTAATCCCCTAAATTGTAATGTAATTGTATACATGTGAATTAGGATGGTGAGTCGATATGATTGGGGAAAAGAGCCCATATTGATTAATATGACCAGGGGTCGAATTGTATATTATGTACATTAAACTAATCAACAAAACAATAATTGTTGGTTGCAATACAAGAGGGATGAAAATGATGAGGGGATATGATTCCACAAGAGAGAGGGGTCGAAGGGGGATTTTATTCATGGGTATTAATACAATCCACAGTTCCTGGAATTATTATCATTGTGTAAAAAATTTATTTTTTTGTTGAGTGTCCCCAAGGAAAATCATTAAAATCATGTAAGAGGGTGAGTGTGAGTGGTCACATGCCATAGTTATTGGAGAGTGTGGGCTGAAGTACAATCATCCTCAAGAAGAATGAGATTCAAGCAAGCAAGGGATAAGAGAAGGAAATTAGTATGGATAAGGGAGACATTTTTTTCAAGCAAATTTTGGGTAGAAAAGGAGGAGAGGAGTGTTGGGAAGAGCTCCAACCATGTTGTGTTTGAGTTCAACCATTGTTTGGATGTGTGTTATGTTGGAAATGAGGCATGTGTGCCTATAAAATAGGTCATAAACCTATAGTGCATTTCATATTGAGGAAATGGCTCAAGAGCCATGTGAAGGTTGTTGTGAGCAATCTTGAAACAATTGAGAGTTCCCAAAGTCCCTAGCTAAGAGATTCCTGAAAAACTTAGTGCACTAGAAGTCCTGATAAATGAATGGTACAACCCGATGGAATGAGTGTAGTGAAGGGGGTACATTCATTAGGTTGTGTAGGTTGTGGGGAAGAGAGAGTTGGTGGACTGGAACTATTATAGGAGTAGAGCTTGGGTTTGGGTTGTTGAGTGTGGAGAGTTGACAGTTAGAGGGCATGATCTCCTTGTGGACTCATAACCTCAGCTTGGGGGTGGACTACTATTGATATTTAGAATAACAATGCTTATGGATGGGTGGTTCATCCTTCACATGCAACCAATTGGATTATAATTATAAACATATAAGTTTATGTTGTGTTTATTATGATTTTTCCACTATGTAAATGTTTGTTTGAGTTCTGTGTAATTCTTGGGTGTTTACTAGATACATTCCCAATTTTTATAAATATGATAGATGCATGGTTAAATTAACATGTTGCTGACATGTTCAACTCATAACGAGTATATTGTTATAATGGCTTCAAGACTTCGTCAATTGGGTTTAGCTTGAGTGGTTGGGAGGAATGATTGTTATCCGCTCCACTAAGGTTCAATTCCCACAAGTGACATGTTAAAATCATAATGAGTATATTCTTGTAATGGATTCAAGCCTTATTGTTGACCGACCTTGTGCCTTGAAGATTGTAGATTTTAACCTTGTATAATTAATTACTACAAACAAATTCTAAATAAATAAATAAAATATACAATGGCACATACACACTTTACACATATTTTTACCTTGAAAACCCAAATGGGAGAAACAACAACCGTTTTAGATTCACACCTCTAATTCTTTTTATTTATCATCTTCTTCATTGTTTACAATACAAGTGAGATCGGAAGAGCGTCGTGTAGGGAAAGAGTGTAGATCTCGGGGTTATGTATTTATGTTTTGGGGCTGAAGTGCCTATGTATCTACATTTTGGGGCCATAATGCTTATGAATTTATGGTTTTTGAAGTCGGAGTGCCTACGTGTTTATTTTTAGGTTGGAATGCATATGTGATGTTAATATAGAGAGCCTATATGTTGATTAAAGTCCGAAGAGCCTATATGTTGATTAAAGGTCGAAGAGCCTATATGTTGATTAAAGGCTAGAGAGCCTAGATTTGTAATTGTATGAACACCATATGGTGTTTGCACCAAGGACAATGCAAAAATAAGGGGGACGAGAATGTAACATCCCTGGTTTTAATCCCCTAAATTGTAATGTAATTGTATACATGTGAATTAGGATGGTGAGTCGATATGATTGGGGAAAAGAGCCCATATTGATTAATATGACCGGGGGTCAAATTGTATATTATGTACATTAAAATAATCAACAAAACAATAATTGTTGGTTGCAATACAAGAGGGATGAAAATGATGGGGGGATATGATTCCACAAGAGAGAGGGGTCGAAGGGGGATTTTATTCATGGGTATTAATACAACCCACAGTTCCTAGAATTATTATCATTGTGTAAAACTTTTATTTTGTTGTTGAGTGTCCCCAAGGAAAATCATTAAAATCATGTAAGAGGCTGAGTGTGATTGGTCACATTCCATAGTTATTGGAGAGTGTGGGATAAAGTACAATCATCCTCAAGAAGAGTGAGATTCAAGCAAGCAAGGGATAAGAGAAGGAAATTAGTATGGATAAGGGAGACAATTTTTTCAAGCAAATTTTGGGTAGAAAAGGAGGAGAGGAGTGTTGGGAAGAGATCCAACCATGTTGTGTTTGAGTTCAACCATTGTTTGGATGTGTGTTA
>CBVK0101214220.1:0-13730 GCA_900067695.1 Picea abies | reverse complement strand
GTACATTGTCTCAGATCTAAGTGATGCACAAGAGGTTGTTTTTTCAAAATAGAACTCGGATCAGACAGGACTTACTAGTTCTTCTATGACTGGACTGAACTGGATAACCTCCTCTCCCCCCTATGCATTTTGTGCTTCTATGATATTGATGGATGTGCAATGTTCTAGGTACTCACTGCATGGCTCTCTCTCACCAAGTGCAATTCTCAACATATTGTACCTTCTCCCACTACGCAAGACTCAAAATTCATCTTCTCCTTCTGATATCCCTTCTTCTTTCTCTTGCATTATGAGTATCCCTTTCCTCTATCCATTTTCCTACCCTAAAATCATCTCCTTGTCAACAAACTGATGTCCCTCCATGTGTGTAAAATTCTTTATCTATTTGAATCCATTGTCATCACTTCTTTATCACATAAAAACATTTTTATCCAGGTAGGTAATGAATTTAGGAATCTTCCTTATAAAGCTTTAAAAAAGTCTCTTTCTGCAACATTGTAAGCATGTGTACAGTCTATGGAAAAATTGTGTTACGTAGCCTCTCAAGATACCGTATAGACAAAATTCCACTGCATCGGATGTCCTATTTTCTATCGCATCCACTTGTATTACTAGTTCAAGAGTCCAGTTCTTTGACACAACTGGTCTATGGTTACCAATATTTTCCACAAATATTTCCATTCATTTTGTTAAAATATTAGGAAATTCACCGAAAAATACCTCATGCATTTATGTATACACGTAACTTTCCAGCCATTGCTTATTCTTTAATCGATGATTTTTATTCTACTTTTGCACAAATTCTTCTTCTTGTTGTTCTATCGATTCAATTATTTATTTCCTCATCGGTTACCAAAACATTCCCTTACTTTCAGATTTTGGGTCCCGATGACGAAACCATTTGTTGGTGCGCATGCATAGGAAGGTTCAAGACCCTCGATTAAAGATAATTAGTCCAACAAAACCCTACCAATACTAGCCCTTTTGGAATCACCTACCAACAAGAGAAGTCTCACCTAAGGTATCTTTATGGGGACTCCAGGAACCATGATTATGAAGTTGTGAGCGAAAGAAATGAGGTGTGCCTTGTCATTCCTACAAGATCCTTACGTACACTAGATCATTGTTAACCTGAACTCACTACTTAATTCTTTATGCATATCAATATGTATTCTTACCATTTAGTAGTTAAACATGCAATTGATGTTACTCTACATGAATCTTTCAACATTATCACTAAATATAAGAATTCATCCATAGTAAAAGAAGGAATTCACATCATACAAACATGAACAAACATATTGCAAACATGAATAACCATTCCATAGCATAATTCAACGCAGATTTACTATGGTACAACCTCTCTTGGGATACATCCACAAATATTTGCTTCTTTAGTATATATATGGCATTTTGGCTAAGCTCTATCCTACAATAGATGTTAAACATACATTCCTCTACTTTCATTCATGGATTCCGTACACTTAACATCCCACACTCCCAACAATTGCTCAAAATACTTCTAGTTCTTTGCCTTTTCTTGTGCTCTTTTCCTATACTATTGTCATTGTTTCTTATTCTTCTAAAGTTAGATGATGTCTTCCACTTGTTTCTCTACTATTGTCATTATTGTTTCTTCTCTCACTTATAAACTTCTCTTTCATTTTTTCCTATTTAGGTATACTTTTATTAGGTTTTCTTGGAAGCTCATAATGAGTTATCTCCCACTCATGATCAACTGGTGACAACTCATTATGAGTTGGATAAAGCTCATGATCAACTGGTTTTCCCAGATTTTGTGAGATGTTTTTCCTTCTTGTTCCCTTTTTACCTCTCTCTCTTCTCTCTTCTTTCTTGATCCTCTTGATCTTCTTAATCATGCCTTGTTTCTCTCTGTGTTGTCTCTTCTCACTATTCTCTAGCCAAGAGTTGCGTTAACCACGTTAAATCTGTTGATGATTGTAGCTAAGTGAGACATTCTCCAGGACACAAACCTAAGAGAGAGCCCCTGAGAGGGGTGTGTGGTTCCTATCTCATACAAATATAGAACGTAGAGATGGCCTCCTCCTTACAGAGAGTTGAGAAGAACTCCAGATGATTCTCCTTTGTAACACAGTGATAAATGAGATCTGCAGAGTTGGACATGCCTATGGATGAGCACAAGGTGAACGTGTGAATTCCCAAAGAGCTAGGTTCATCATCATGAGAGATATATGAAGATGATGTATTAGACTCCTCTAAAAAGAGAGTTGATGATTAAACCCATATGACTCTACTGTGTAATGAAGTGGGAAATAATATTTGTTGAGTAGACGTGCCTATGAATGTGTTGAGCACTCAACACAGCCTAAACAGACTATGTGAAATTTTACTTTTTGGGTACCACTTGATCTTTTTCAATGTCTAATTTGACTTCATTGTGAAAAGTGTTTCCTTTGCTTATGATATTGACTCTCATTAAGTATTTCAAAGTTTGATTGAATATATGAAAACTAATGAATTAAAAGGACTAACCTTTAAATAAATAATCAATAGTCAAAAAATTTCACCCGATGCACCCAATTTTGACATTGAAAGGATTTAAAAGATGAAGGAAAATCACTCGAAAAAACCATAGTCATCAAGCATAGATCTTCATCGACATCGAAAAAATCAAGTTTTCTTTCACGACAAGTATCACAAAAGGATATCGCTGACAATCAATCCCCTTTGACATCGGTAAATGGAGAAAATAGTAAATGTTAACGAAGAAAGAAATGATATCGTCAATGGCCGATACCCAATGCGCTTAGAAAAACAGAGAAGACCAAACCATGACAAATGATCGGACCACGCTAAATTTTTTTCTCCAATCGTCGAATCTCAAAATGTTTCGACATATGGATTTTTTGAAGATGTTAACCGAAAGGAAAATACGCGATAGGTTTATCCCCGATCGTCGATCCCTGACACCTTTTTCAACATCAGTGATCCCAGGTTTAGTTTAAGAACACAAAACTCGGGGAAAGTTCCGACTCTGACTAATACTCATGAGTTAAGTCATGAGTTAAGTCACTAATTTTCATTGCCACATGTCCCAAGCCAGTCTCACCACGTTAACATCGTACGATGAAATCGATTGGCATCAGAGGTTTTTCAAAAGGAACGTTTTAATTTACTGATATAACATGTCACCCTCTATGCCTTCATCGTAAACCCAGAATGAATTAAATTGCAAAGATTCGGGGAGGAAAACACACAAAGAAACTCAGAGAACAACTGAGGATGAATTTAGAGTTAACTTGGAGGAAATACAGTTTGTCTAAATGGTGTGAACAAGGGGCACTATGCAGCGAATCCCAGGCTCGAAAATACATTTTGAATCAAACAGAAAAATATATGGATGAAGAACACAAGAAATACATACACAAAGAAAAGAAACGATACATCCAACCGCTACAACTAGAATCCTTTCATCAAAGCTTCGGTGCTTTTACATTAGGTTTCAATCGAGCTCAAATTACATACAATAGACACTATCTACACTATTTGGCCAACCAGCCCGGTTTACGTTAAAAACATGGAAAATCTTCAAAACTGTCAAGATTTGTGCCACGTCTAAGAATACAAAATAGAGTTAGTTAATCATGTCTCTTTTGCGCGCTGGCAAGATCCGCGTGGACTTTCTCCCCGGTTGCATCACGTTCTCTGAGATGTTTCATATTTTGTTCTTCTGACGCCCTTTGTGCTTCGCACAGTTGCACGATTGTATCTTGCACTTCCCGTAGTTGTCTCTTGAGCCATGCCATGTTCCCTTCACGACCCTGTGATACTGACACCTCAAGGGTCTTTGCTACCAACTGTCATCTTAATTCTCTATTTTCCTAGTAGAGTTCGACGATGGCGAGTTGGGCTTGTTTCAGCTGCCGATTCGGCTCTCAAACGTTAGTGTCTGTGGCATCTGTCCTCCTCATTTCGCTCCCACTTCCCCGACTTGTGGCTTCGACAGGCTCTAGCCGAATAGCACGAATAAGTAATTCCTCGACAGTCGATCTTGCACACGGCTCGCTTGGGATTTGGGTTTCCCTAGCTTCCTTATTCTTCCTTGGCCTTCCCCTTTTTCGGGGTATCTGTTGTTGGGGAGGCATGTCTTCCAATGTCCTTCCTTCCAGCACAACTTCTTCGACTTCATCCTTCGCATGGTGCGATATCATCGTTTTCATGCACAGGTAGGAACTACCCTTTGAAACCTCAGGAATGCCCGCTGCAAGTAAGAACAAATGTCAGGTGCTTTGGGGCTCAAGCCTGGCACTTTTTTTGCTTCACGTGCCCCTTCTTGTGTTTTGAGGGGTTCTCATGGTGCAACACGTATCTGTCTTATGCTCAGGGAACTTGGCGAGGGATCGAAGCAGAAAACTTGATCAATGTAATCTCGCAAGACGAACTACTAACAGTGCATAAGCTCGGCTAGCAAGTAGAATACATGAACATCCAGAATTCATAACAGAGAGGGTAGTGGGTGGAAACGTGCCAGGGAACACTAAATTCATGACAACTGGATGTTTTGAAGTGAACTGAAGAATTTATGTGGCAGATCCACGTGATGACTACGTTTCAGGGCATGTGCAATACAATATATAGGAGTTACAGGGTGTGCGTGACATGAGCGTCGTGATTTTTTATTATTCTAGCCTTCATGATGAGTTGATGATGGTTGTTGCACTTGCCGACGTGACTTCTATTTTAACAACTTGCCTCGACCTGAGGCACCTAACAACTTCCCTTATGACAGGACTCGACTCTTTTGGAACATACTCGTACTCTTAACACGTGTTTGGCATTAACATCCTTTCCCGACTCCAAGTTCCAACCGGCCACTTGCATGACTTCGACTCTCATGTTATTTTGTACCTGATCTTTCATGTTGTGGCACACAGACCCACCCTGACTAAGAGAAAAAATGACGGCACTAACAGAACCGAAGCAAGCGATCTGAAAGCTGCAGAGATCCCGTAAGTATCAAATAACTAGGTTTAGCGAGCTTCACAGGTATGTACTAGTCTGGATTTCTCGTACTTACACTTTATACATGTATTTTACCCAGTGTTACTCTATACGTGGTCTCTAAAGGATTTCATTTTTTGATTGCAAGAAAGATGCCTCCGAGTATTGGACAAGAATAGATTGGGAGCCTCATCAGGAAATTCAAGAAAATGGGCCAAGTGTGAGAGGAACTAGATCAAAATCAACAAGGAAATGAAGGATATCAGGCTCTCTAAGTTTGGCATGCCCGATGACTTTGTCAACTTACGTGACATAGTCAAATCACGCATTGAGCGAGATTCATCATGGGTCAAAGAAATAGCAAAGGTGGCAGACATTGTGCCAAGTCAGGCACGATGGTTTATGGAACACTCGATCAAAGCTTGGGTTGTGTTGCAACAGCTAAGTGCCATTCTAGTCAAGTTTCAGGCACATGCGGTAGAGATAAGAGAAATTTATGTGGCTCTGATGGAACAACATAGATTCCCATACGCCAACACCTGTAAGGATTTGTTCATCAAGTGGGTAAAGTATAAGAAGAGTCGCCCTCTTAAGTGATATCTTGAGATGACTCTTAGACAAACGGATAGGAGAGAATGCCACTTGGGTAATTTTGTTTTACTTATCTGCACTTCAGCGGTTATTTTTAGTTAATTTTGTGTTATAAATAGGACCATCGACCAATTAGTCAAGGGTCGATGGTTGTTGCAAGAAACTCTCATTTTTGGTTTTGTTAAGAATTATTTTGGATCTGCCTTTAATTGAGAAGTCCTTCTGTACTAGAGACAAGTTTAAGTTTTCATCAAATGTGTGTATGATTGGATGTGGAAAAGAACTATTTCCTATATCGTCTCATGAATGGATGTAGTAATGAGTAAGAGCTATTAAATCTATTGATAAGTTATCTGATGCAATGTTTACAGTTCTTTTCTTTAATGATGAAAATGAATCTTTGTGTTATTATGTTATTTATGATTAGAGTTGAGTGAATTATTTTGCTTACCATTGTTTATCACATGCATGTTTTATTTTGATATCTCGTATCTTAGTCAGTAATTGGAATATTCACATGGTTAATGTATTAGTACTAGGCCTGTGATATACGATCATTGTCTGCATGCTAGGGTTATCTGATGCAATGTTTTACAGTTCTTTCTTTAATGATGAAAATGAATCATTGTGTTATTATGTGATGGATGATTAGAGTTGAGTGAATTATTTTACTTGCCATTATTTATCACATGCATGTTTTCTTTTGTTAATTTGTATCTCAGTCAGTAATTGGATTACTCACATGATTAACGTATTAGTACTAGGCCTGTGGTAGACGATCATTGCCTGCACACTAGAGTAACGGGTTACCCCAAGCTCAGCCTCTTCTCCAACAATTAAATCTTTTTTTTTCATTTTGTTACCTAGTTGGTTTATACCATCTTCCATATTATATCAGCCCCACCCAAAAGAAAATACAATAAAAAAGAGAACGTCTGAACTGAAGGAGAAACCTTCATAAGAAAATGTAAAGCCAATCGATTAATTGGTCGGATCACAAGATCTGGAGAACCATTCCACTATTAAATGTTGCAAAGTCTAATTGGGCCTCGGTGGCGGGTTTGGTTCCTGTTGTTGAGTTAAATGGATTTAGGACCCCTCAACACATACTTAACAAATCACAGCTAATTAGATTTAACCTTGACAAAACACCATATGATTTGTGGTTTGGCAGACCAACATCGGTTAAACATTTCTGAGTCTTTGGGAGAAAATTCCATATAAAGAGAGATGATGATAACCTAGGAAAATTTGATTCCATATCTGCTCAAGGTGTATTTCTTGGTTACTCATCCAAAAAAAGGCCTATAGATGCTACAATATGAGGTTGCAAAAAATTGTGTAAAGTGCAAATGTAAAGGTGGATGATCTAAAATCAAGAAGAATCAAATCTCAAAACAACTTACTATTTGATGAAAGAACAAGAAATGATGATGAATAAGAAGAAATTAAAGAAATATAAGAGGATGAATCACAAAGTGAATAAGAAAAGGAAGAGGAATAATCACCAAGACAAGATACAAAATCACCATCAAGGAGAGTACAAATAAATCATCCTAAAAGTCAAATCATAGGCAACAAAAGTGTTGGAGTTGAAACAAGAAGAAAACTAACATATGAATCAGAACAAACAATGATCTCTATAATAGAACCCAAAACATTTGCATACGCCAGCAAATATGAAGATTGGATCAAAGCCATGAATGAAGAGATTAATCAAATAGAGAAAAGCCAAACTCGAGAGATTGTCCCAAGAACGAAAGACAAAAATGTGGTAGGGACCAAGTGGATTTTTAAAAACAAAGTTAATGAAGATGGTCAAGTTATAAGGAATAAAGAAATATTGGTGTGCAAAGGATATGCTCAAGTAGAAGGGATTGACTCTGAGGAAACATTTTCCCCAGAAGCCAGATTAGAAGCTATCAGAATGTTTTTGGCATTTGCACATTTTAAGAACTTTAAAATATATCAAATGGATGTCAAATCAACATTCTTAAATGGAAATAATTGGGCCTCGGTGGCGGGTTTGGTTCCTGTTGTTGAGTTAAATGGATTTAGGACCCATCAACAAAAATGGCGCTAGAAGGAGGGCCTGAAGAATGAATGGTTGAATACATATTTCACATAATATTCCAGACAACCTGTTGATTCAAAACAACCCACATGCATGGCTAGTCATTCCCAAGATAGCCCACACACATTGAGTACTCCTGAAATGAGTAACTCACCTGAAGATGAGGAAGAACACATGTAACCGGATATACCTTACACTCTTCCTCACGAGGAATTAAATCAATTTATAAGAATCACAAGAGCATACGCCCGACAGATTGATGCATTGTCCTTAGCTCTAATACTTCCTCAAAGGAAAAAAAAAAAGCAGACTAGTGGTCAACACCCCCGACCAGGTTTTTGTACACACAGTAGAAGACCTAATAGATTTCTCAATCACCAAAATTGAACATCCTCTTAATCTAATCTCGAAACTCCAACCGGCAACGTCTTTGAGCCGGACGATTTTTCGAAAGAGGAAACGCTTAACTCAAAACACTCATTTTCAGGATTTGAAGATATGGAAGACAACAACGATCATGATGAAGAAATGGGAAACCCACCTCAAAACAATCAACCCCAGTTGTCCAAAGATGTTTTGGCCATCCATGGACGAGTACATAACCTTCCCTGACATCCAGAGAAGTTACTTCCTAAGTTCAACCCCGAGACCTCGGGATTGCCTAAAGATCATATCAAGAAATTCATACTAGCTATCAGAATTATGAATGTCCAACATGAAGACGTATTTTGTAGGCTTTTCCCCTACACTTTTGAGAATTCAACATCCACATGTTATTTTGTAGGATCCATAACTAGTTGGACGAATTTTCAGAAATATTTTTTGGATAAATTTGTAGAAGAAACTACGACGGGAGCTCTGATGGCTAAGTTGTTCACCGCCACCATGAGTTTGAAGGAAAGATTCAAAGACTTCAACTAGAGATTCACAGCTATCTTAAACAAATTCGAGCCTGAAGCTAAACCTACTCAAGAGTTGTAAATCGAAATATATGTTAATTCTCTCCCAGCTTCTATCTCCACGTTTGTGAAGAGAGATGTCAAACTAACCCTAACTAAGAATTTTGAAGAAGCCAAAACGATAGAATTCCAAATGAAAGGATGCAAAGAAAGTCAAGTCTCCTTAGTTAATAAAGAATCTTAACCCCCTCCCCAGAGAGAGCTATTGCTCACTAGACCCCCAGAGAAACAAGCAAAATAAGCTTCTGAAAAGGGAAGTGGGGACATAGAGGACCTAAAACGCATGGTTAAGAAGTTATCCAATGAAATAATAGACATGAAAAGAAGTGCAGGGGAGGGAGACCAAGGCTAAAGGCCCTATAAGCCTTTCCTTAAAAGGAACCCACCGTTCAAGGCAATTGAACCTCCCCCAGCCAACCTAAATGTCGATCTAGGAAATGTAGCATCTGACTCTTTTTGTACTTATCATCAATAAAACCACTCTGAAAGAGACTACCCTCAATGGGTACATGCCATTAATTTGATGGCCAACCGGTTTCTAGAAGAGGTTTCCCTAACCAAACATTCAAACAGTTTAGTTATGAATTATGTTGATCAGGAAGAGATTGATCCATCAGAAGATACAGCCATGTTGATATGGAATCCTGACCTAATTATGCCTTTCGACGACCTATTTGAGGTTCAAGAACCACCCGCAGAGGTCTCAGTGGTGAAAATGCGAAGTAGGGGTCAACCTGTCTCAAATCACCTTACTACTGCCCAAAATTCAGGAGGAAGATCAACTCCCAATCACCCAAAATCACCTTTTTCTCCCCGTAAGAACCCTATAAACATCCATACACGAGAATGTCCCAAGATGGATTACAACATAGTTAAAAATTTGAAGAAGTTGAAGGCTATTATATCAGTTGTGGACATATGTAGAATACCTCAGCAAAAGAACTTCATGTTACAAGCTTTGAAATCAGTAGAAAATCCTACAACAAGCATCGACCCAGAAAGAAATCTAACTCCCACAGATCTAGGGAACGCTTTCTCTGAAGATAAGAAGGGAAAACCTTTCATCCCACCTTTCCTTTTAACATTCAAAGTCTTTAACAGAAACCTCCATAACTATTTGGTTGATTCAGGAGCATCCTCTAATGTTATGCCATTGTCTATTTGCAAAAAACTAAACGTAGTCCCTCTCAAAAGTGACAAACATGTAATACAACTAGAACTAACCCAGGTGAAGGTCATGGGAGAGCTTAAAGATGTGATGATCAGAATAGCAACACATCCTAAATTTGTGCAAGTGATTGACATCATTGTAGTAGATATCCTAGAAGCTTGTGGATTATTATTAAGATGAGATTGGTCTGAGAAGTTAAACGGATACTTTAGTATAGACTGGGCTCACCTTTGGTTACCATTAAAGGGGCACACAACCATGATCAGAATCGATAGGGAAATATATCTAAAACATACTGCTACTGACCTAGAAACCCTAAACGAGCCCTCATCGGCAGATTTACCTATGCTAGGAAATTACTCCTACGATTCCTACTTCAGGAACTTCTTCCCTCTCTCATCTAATGTTCCCCTTACCCAAAACTCTGAAATGGAATTTTAGGAGGAATTGTCGACGGCGGCAGAAGAAACCCTTTTATGCCAACAACCCACATTAGAAATCATAGAACCAACAGGAGGAAAAGAGGAAAGTGATAGGAAAGAAGAAGTTGGAAGATTATGCCTGCAAGTTTGGACCTTATACTTTGATGGCTGTAAATCGCAAGAAGGGTCTGGGGCAGGGTGCATCCTCATTGATCCTAAAGGTAAATGACATTTTCTATCATGTAGACTTTAGTTTGAGTGCACAAACAATATCGTCGAGTATGAAGCTCTAGTACAAGGGCTAAAGAAATCCATAGACTTAAACGTCCAAGGATTAAAGGTTTTTGGAGACTCTGAAATAATTTTTAGACAAGTAAGGAATATTATACATTGCAACTCTCCACACCTAAAGAACTACCAACATGAAGTGCACAGGCTCATAGAACATTTTGAAGCTTTCAACATTACAGCGATTCCCAGAGAAAAGAACATTTGTGTTGATTCTCTGGACACTGTTGCTTTAAGGCTATCACCTCTAGAAGATTATGAAGCCTCCAGGTTCACTATGGAGCTACTTTACAAACTGTCAGTGCCCAACAATATTTCTAATTGGGAGGTCTTTGAAAGAGATGAATATATCATAAAAAAATTGACGAACCAAGATAATTTCAAAGACTTGGTTATTGACAATGAAGTATTCCAAGAACAATCAACAGAGTTCAATCCTCAAACACATCAACCAATAGACAGATCGAGGTCCCACGCAATACCAAAGGGGATAGCTAATTTAGAAAACCTTTGTGACCTAAAAGAAATATTTAAGGGGTGAAAAAATGCGAAGACCGGTAGTTCCTGTCCCATGCATGAAACTATAAATCTCGGAACCCCGAAAAATCCAAAGAATGTAAATCTTGGTAGGAACATATCTAAAGAGAAAAGGAAGGCCTATCTAAAACTTTTCAGACAATATTAAGATGTCTTCGTGTGGTCCTACCGAGATCTGAAAACTTATTATACCTATATCATTCAACACATTATCTTGTTAAAGCCTGAAGTGAAACCCTTCCAACAGAAGCTATGAAAGTATCACCCGTCCCTGGAGCACCTCATGTGTTAGGAGTTTAATAAATTGTTAGATGCCAAAATTATCTTCCAGGTTAGGCACTCTGCATGGGTAGCTAATTTAGTTCTTGTAAGGAAAAACTCTGGGGAGATTCGCGTACACGTAGATTTCAGAAATATCAACAGAGCTTCAAAAAAATACAACTACCCAGTCCCACCAATGGAGAAAATCCTACAGACCGTGACTGGCTCTGAAATTTTCTCTTTACTAGATGGTTTCTCAGGGTACAACTAGGTTCTAGTTTCAGAAGAAGACTGCTTAAAAACTACCTTTAGAACCAAGTGGGGAACTTTTTCCTATAAACACATGCCTTTTGGGTTAATCAATGTAGGAGAAACCTTCTAGAGGGCCATGGACATATCATTTCGGGGACTAATCAACAAGTGTGTAGTATTGTATTTGGACGACGTAACACTGTATTCAAAGAACAAAGAAGATCATATCCAACACTTAACCCAAATTTTTGAAAGGTGTAGGAAATACGGAATATCCTTAAACCCTAAGAAAACTATTTTCGGTGTCGAGGAAGGCAAGTTGTTAGGCCACATTATATCTCAAGAATTAATTTGCATAGATCCAGAAAGGATAAAGGCTATAGCTTAGCTTCCCTTACCTCACAACAAGAAGGCTATGCAGTCATTCTTCGGGAAAATCAATTTTGTGAGGAAGTTCACCCCCAATTTCGCAGAAACTATCAAACCCTTACAAAAGATTATTCATAAGTATGTTGAGTTTAAGTGGGATGATGAAAGAAAGATGGCTTTCAGCAACATCAAAACCACTATCTCTCAAGCCCCAGTGTTGCGAAGTCCCAATTTCAACAAAGATTTCTTCCTCTACACTTTCGCTTCCGACCAATCGTTAGCCGCAGTATTAACTCAGATGGATGATGACAAAAACGAAGCCCCTGTATCATTCATGAGCACTAACTTCCAAGGTGTTGAACTTAACTATCCTTCTATAGATAAACAAGCTTACGTGGTTAATAAGGCAGTAAAAAATTTCAGATCTTACATCCTCAAGAACCACACCAAAGTAATCGTGCCTCACCCTATAGTTTGATCCCTATTTACTCAACAGGAGATGGGGGAGAGAAGAGGAAATTGGATGGAAGTAGTTCAATAATTTGATCTAGATATAAAACCTGTTAAACTAGTTAAAGGACAAGGGTTATGCAAACTAGCAGCTGAAGCTCAAGACCAAGTAAATGAAGACCCCGGATGGGAGAATGAAATGGCATTGTGGTGTGGTGAAGCTTCATAAATTTCCCTGGGACAAGAGTCTTGGTATGAGAAACTAACTTATCTCCTACACCATGGGACTTGTCTAGAAAACCTCAACATTAGGGAAAGAATATCTCTCATGTTAAAATCTGCACAATATCACCTCTTAAACTCGGTACTCTTTCGGGTTAATTATGATGGGGTAATTTTGAGATGCCTCGAACGTGAAGATGTAGAAAAAGTTCTAAAGGAGCTCCATGATGGCCTTGTTGGTGGACATTTTACAGGAGACACCATTGATCATAAGATACTAAGAGATGGTTATTATTGACCCACTTTCTTCAAGGAATCTCACACATATGCTAGAAACTATAAAACTTTTCAAATAAGCATTGGGAGGGAGAAGAGAGCAATTGTACCACTCCAACAGGTGGTCATTTTTAGGCCTTTTAAGAAATGGGGGTTATATATCATAGGAGATATTATGCCAAGCTCTTTAGAAAAACACAAGTACATACTTAATACCCCCAATTATTTCACGAAATGGGCAGAGAACATCCCCCTGACTCATGTAAATGAGAAGG
This sequence comes from Picea abies, assembly GCA_900067695.1. NCBI lineage: Eukaryota > Viridiplantae > Streptophyta > Pinopsida > Pinales > Pinaceae > Picea > Picea abies. The sequence continues at coordinate 600 of CBVK0101214220.1, read as the reverse complement.
TGGTAATCCAATTCATAGTACAACAGCTAATCATAAGGTTCAACGTCCCTTCTATTCTTTTTTTTATAATGAAGCTTACTTTTCTTCCACCTTATTAACTGAGTTTTCCCTAGACAAAGGAATCATAATTACATACTCTACAAATTATTATCCACAGGGAAATGGAGTGGCAGAATCAACTAATAAGAATCTAGTGAGAATATTGAAGAAAACAGTTGTAGACAACCAGAGGAATTGGCATAATCTACTTCATAATTCTTTATCGGTAGATAGAGTGACACCCAAGGAAGCTATAAAGAATTCCCCATACTTTCTAGTATATGAACAAGAATCCATTCTCCTAAATGGGTTATATCTTCCATCTCTTCAACTTGCTCAGGGGTCCAAAGGGAAGCCGTCATCAATATTACAACAAAGAATTGACACCATGTTCATGTTAGAAGAAGAAAGGGAGAAAGATAAATCAAAGTTCATATTCCACCAATAGATAGTTAAAATATGGTTTGACAATCATAAATCTAAAGATAAGAATTTTGAAGTAGGAGACTTGGTCCTAAAATGGGACAGAGCAAACGAGCCTAAAGGAAAACATTCTAAGTT
>CBVK0101214216.1:0-20119 GCA_900067695.1 Picea abies | reverse complement strand
GTGTTTTATCCTAAGTGTTGGCAAGGGAGGACGTACAAGGGTGATGCATGCTGGTGGAACGCATGCAGTGCCATGGGTGACAAGTGTCGACCTTGACGCATGAAAATAAACGGCCAGGGTGAGCCATGAGAAAGGTTCCTCTTCCTCCATTCGAACTGGAACTATCCTAAGCGTGAACCATGTGACCTCTGCAAAAGAGCCTCATGTCACATCACTTCGAAAACTTGGGACTTCTACGATTTTGTTTTCTCATCAACACTTTCACAAAACTTCTGAACTGTCGAAATGCATAACACCTCCACGTCACCCCCGGTGACATCATCATGTCACATCACTTCGACAAACCAAGACTTCAGTGATTCTTCTTATTGATATTTTTTTCAAAATTGTTGAACTGTCGATTGTCGAATAGGTCCACGTCTTCTCCAAAATTTCATTACTTTGGAATTTCAGTAGATCTCTTCTCATATTTTCACTTACAAAACTCTTGAATTACCGACTGTTTACTGTTTCTTCCCATGGCTTCGGGACTTCGGTGTTTTCACTGCTAAACACCCCAAAACTCCCAAACTTTCAAACTCTGAACATTTCTTAATCTAAGGACATGTGTCCCTGGAAAATGGACGGTTTGAATTAGTTATAGACTTCAGTGATTTTGTTGTTATAGCTTTAAAATGGATGGAGGGGTGAAGTTTGAAGGACTTCTATGCTTAACCTCCATGCGCCTTCTCCATATCTAATAGTTGTGGGGGATCTGCCTCGTTCTGAACAAATCCAACGACCCAAATTTACACTTTGTGGCCCAATACCACGTCTTTTGTGGTTTATCGAACTGTTATACCTCCTAAGCTTCTGAACATAGCCAAGGTGTTCCCCCAACACCCTCTTGGCACTCTGTACAATCAAATCCATGTGGAAGTTTTACTTCAAATTCCACTTTTGTGGCCCATCCAGGTTTAATATTGAAACCTTGGGCTCTGATACCAAATTTTGACCTACATGACCCACCAGGCAGGGTACATTCCACCTAAAAACTTACTTCTCTAATGCTCTGATACCAAATTGTAATGTCCCCCAGCCACCTTGGCTGGGGACACGCCACCAACTCAAAGCCAAATTGTTCTGAAACCATACTGTAACACAACCCAGTCTTAATTCATTGGGTAATGCATGCTCTGTTTGAGCTCATAAACATATATATAATGCAAATTTAAACAAAAATAGACATTTAGTTCATACACATATTCATGTGGAAGTGACAATAAACAAATACATGCAAAATATACAAGCAATTCTGATAACATTATAACACATGTACAAGATACAAAGCATACAATTAACCCAAAACTGGTACTTATATTTTTATGAGAAGACGATCAAGTGCATGAAAACCTTCCATGAACCTCCCAACCCTAGACCATGCTTCTCCAATCTATCAGCAGTGGGTCACCCCCGAGAAATGACTAAAATCCACCTAGGGTAAAGGAATATTAAGCTAGGTTGAGACTATGGAAAGTTGCACACTGTAACAGGAAGGATTCCCTCCAAGGATCCTACATATGCCCACTACTCACAGACTCTCATTCCCCACATGCCTAACCCACCCTAGGAATATACACCTTCACTATTCCACAGTCCATCGACTACTCTACTTCCCTCTAGGAATATACACCTTCACTATTCCACAGTCCATCGACTACTCTACTTCCCTTCCAGATCAGGAATTCTTAGAGCTATGTAGTTGTTGTTGGACTCCCTCCAGGAGGAATCACTTCCCTAGAAACCTCTCTCACTTGGAGAGAGTTCTCACAGGCCTGACAACCTGCTTCTTCAACCCACGGGCCTAACAACCCACCTCTTGAAACCATCTCTTAAGTCCACTAGGTAACCACAGTAGCAAAATCGGGTAAGGAAAGGGATTGCTCAACAAAACACATAGGTTCATGATGGAAAGGGGTTCAACAATGGTGGAATTGGCTTAATGTGTGCTTTTTCAGTGCGTGAGTGAATGGAACAAAGGATGGAAAGTATGGTCAGAATGGTCAGTGCGTGAGTGAATGGAACAAAGGATGGAAAGTATGGTCAGAATGGTGCGAGAGAACTCATGAGGAAAGATGGGAAGAATGATTGGCAAACCCCCCAACAATGTAATTTCCCACATAAATTTGCATGCATCCTGGGTGACACTTGGCTCTCTAGGAGCTCGTTCCTCTCCACTTGGATTTCGTTCCTCTTCCCAAAGGAACTTAGGATAGCAGGGTTTATTTCCCAGACTTTAGTATTTTAGGAAATACATTACAATATTCCCTTAGGTTAAGCCCTCAAGATTAGCCCCTTTTCCTAGCCTTTCAACCCCCTTTCCCTTTCCCTTCCTAGTGGAGCTTAGTCCCCCATATCTCTTTCTTCTTGGTCGGTCTACTCGGAGCGATGTATTTTTATTAATGTTCTGCATAATTACATATACAAAATCAGGCTCACTAACCTTAGCATCTAGGATCTCTAGCCTAATAAACACATAATCCTTCCAGCTTATAAACACTTGACTCACCAACCTATAAACATAATTAAACATCATTAAAATTCAACAGGGGATCGACCTTGGGTTATTACACTTATAAATAGATACCTCTACAAATTAGGACTAGATAATATCTTACGAAGATGTGCATTAGAGAATGAATGAGAAGAAATCATTATCGACGCATGCAGGCCCAATGGGAGGACACTTTCAATCCGACATGATAGCTAGAAAAATTCTTAGAGCCAGTCTTTGGTGGCTGGCACTACATAAAGATTGTCGAGAAAAGATACAGAAATGTGACAAGTGCCAGAGGATGGGATGACCATTATGGATGAATGAAATTCCCCCGCATTCAATAAACCCAAGTTTACCATTTGAAATTTGAGCTATTGATTTTGTTGAACCCTTCCCAATAAGAGTCGAGAGGTCAGGAGCAAAGTAAATAGTTACAATTGTCGAGTATCTAAACAAATGGGGAAAATTTGAACTAGTTGAGCATTGTACAAAAGAAACAGCTGCAAAATTTATTTCTGAAAACAAAATTACCATATTTGGTTTCCCTTTAACAATAATCAACAATCAAGGAACACACTTTATAAATAGCACAATTGAAGTACTACTCAAAAAGTTCCTAATTGATCATATAAAGATGATTTTATATCATCCACAAGCCAACGTAACAGTCGAAGCATTAAGCAAAACACTACACAAGGGGATAACTAAAATATGTGGACTAAACAAAGATGATTGGGATGATAATGTCCCAGTAGTACTATGGGCTTACAAAACAACATACAAAATATTAACTAGTCAAACACTATTCAAATTAGTTTATGGTCAAGAAGTTTTAATCCCACTACACTTCTATGCCAATGCAGGTCATATAGCCTCCGCCTTGGAATTCAACCATAGACTTAACACAAAAAAATGATTCTATCAACTAACTCAAGTAGAAAAAGAGAGAATGTTGGCCCAACAACATCACTAAATCCAGTTGAGCCAAAAAATATCAGCATGACTGACATCTCAGAAAGAAGGACATCAACAATGGATATTTGGTATTACTATACGAAAGTTAGCTAAAAGGAAAACCAAGAAAATTGGAAACTTCATGGTTGGGGCTAGATGTGGTCGAGGACATCCAACCCACTGGAGTAATCAAACTAAAAAATATACAAGGTCACCCTTTCAAAAAAGTATTCAATGGGGCCCACTTGAAAAGATATCGTGCATAGCAACCTCAATTCATGTTGATGAAAACCTTTGCGAAGGCACCAGTAAGAATCAACTTGATCGAAAACCCATCAGGGAGACTCAAGATGGAAAAGGAAATAAATAAAAAAAGAAAATAATTAAACAAAGAGAAAATATAATTAACTAATAGAGATAACAACAAGATATGCAGAATCCATCAAAGTATTCATTCACAAAAAAAAATGAGAAAGAGAAAAGAAATCAATATAGTGGGATGTTACGCCCCAAATATTTTGACAAAATGGAAGGATTAATCCGACTATGGGGAACAACTCATACAGTGACGTGAATGAACTTGAAGCCACCAATTTCCCTTAGTCCCCTAACAATGACATTGTGACATCAAACAAAGGTATGAGGTAATATATCTCACATATATAATAGATACACTGACAGATCAGTTGAAGATAGAGAAAAATCTAATAAGATAGTTGGCCTTATATATTTATAATGTCTTCCCCTAAGTGCATCATCACTCACCGCTAATCTGAAACAATGATCATTGCCTCCACATGCATCTTTAAATTTCTTATTATACTCCCAAGCTGATTCTCCTTCCCTTTGTTGAATCTCCCGCAACTCAGAGAGAGCTTGTTTCTCTGACTGAGATAGTTTGAATTCGGCGATGAAATTCAAACAAACTTGGCCAAGGGTGAACGCTTGTCCTTGCACCCCTTTTTCAATGGCCTTCATGTACCATTTGATTGCATGGTCCCTCAAGGTAGTCTGAAAATATACCAAATTTTTTGCATCGAGAGTCCCTCTGGATCACCAGATGGCTTCACATAAGAACCAATGTTTCTCTACATCCTCATCCCCTTTAGCCCAAAATTCTGGGTATCGGGCGATCGATCCTCCCATATTTTCATCCATTGTGGGTCTCATTGTTCCTATTAGAATGAAACCTAATGGTCATGGTTGCAATATGCTTGGGGATCATATCCTCTGAACGTTTACACTTATAAACTGGTTCTTACTAACTAGATGCGATGGAATAGAAATAGAATAAGTAGGCGGTGTAGAATTTACCATGGGTATAGAGGACACCTAGGGGACAGGTGATTCGGAGCTAGTTCCACTGACTTTTGGGGAGGTTTCTTTGATTTGGGGGGTCTCTTTTTATTCCTCTAGAGCATCCTTCTCTACCTAATTCCTGATATTTCAAAATATCGAGGTCGAATCTTCTTGGTCTCTTGCAAGGTCCAGACCTAATTCGTCTTTTCTTGCTTATGCACACTATTCTTCTATTCCACCCACCTAGGGACTCCTTCCTCTATGCACTTCTCTTTGTTGTAATCTTAGACTGGTCATTCTTTCTTGTCTTCTTACCTTCCTCAACTCTTCCTTCTTTCTTTCATATGTTCCTCTTGATTTGATTTCTTTCCACAACACCTCTGACTGCTTTGTTTCCTTCTTTATCATTCTGCACCACCACTTCTCAACTATTGTGGCTCTCCTTAAGGCTCACTCGTTTATTGCACTCTTTTCTTGATATTCCTCCATCTATCAAAGAACCCTTTCCCCTTCTCAAGTCATGATCCTACCCCACAATCACCCTACCCCAAGCATAGGTGTTTAGGCTACCATCTCAGTCAAGGGAATAGTTATCATCCCCTCCTCCATCAATAATTCTTTGATCCACAAGGGAATTTACCTCAACAATCTTCCAAGTGCACCTTTCTTGAAAATTTCTTCTACCCGTGAAAAATATTGGTGATTCTCAACTGTGAATTCAATGATATATCCCTCCAGAGTCGTATTAACCCAGAAATAAATTGCTCGTGTAATCTGTTGATCCATATGAAGAAGTGTTGTGATATTCTTTGTATCCCAAGTACAGGTCTTCTTGAAGCGTTCTTGGAATTCTGGAGCTTCTTGTAGCCGATCTATCCAATGGAATATTTCTTGTGGAAATTTTACACAGAATATCTCATACTGGTCACTCGATCTTTCTGAATAAAAGACATACTCTCTTGTAGCATTCATGCTTTTACCCCACAACTTTGCTTCCTTCCATATAAAGGCATCACAATTTTCTTCCCACCACTAGTGAATATCATATCTATAGATCTATGGAATAATTCTCCTTATAGGTTCCCTTTTAAAACACAGACCCCGACAACAGAACCATTTTGTTGGCATGGAAGTGATCAGACCAGGGTCCTCTTATAGTTTCCAACAAAAGGTACATAAGTAGTCTAGAGTGCTAGCATTTTCATCTTCCTGGGAAGGAAGAAGTCTCACCCAAAGCGCAACCACGACAAGAAAGAGAGGGAAGGGTAACGAGAATAATTAGGAAAATATCTGAAGTATCATGAGTCATATTAGTCTTGTGCAGGATAGATTAAACCTGTAGAATATTTAAATGTTTCCTAACCGAGAATGAAGAAAATAGAGTTGCAAATATATTCATAAGAAAGCTATATCCAATTAAGTGTATCAGAAATAAAGATAACAAACCAGTCAATACATTCATAATACTAAATAAACAAGTTATCTTCAAGAAAATTTGGATCTCCCACTATATTATCATATAACATGTTTTTTTATCAAAATACAATATAAGATTGAGTTACGGATACAAATTGGTCATACGAAATCTAATAGCAAATGCTTTGTACTATTGAGAAACAAGGTTATCTCCACACCTTTCTCTTTCAATGCTACAACATGACATGACTCCATTACATTCTTTGTTTGTGTCTGAACTCAGAATCCAGAACTTTAGCTAAACTAACAATATGGACGATAACAATAGTGACTCTAGAAACAACAATAATCCCAACCCAACCCCCTTACAATCATATGGATCCCCTATATATATAATCTGATCTAGGGTTGTTGGTTGAGAGCTCGAGAGTTCTCCCTTATTCTTGATCTTTTTGCAACTTCTTTCTTCAAAATTGATGTTGCATTGTCCTTCCAACCTCTTTTTGTTTATTCCCTTTAGTATGTTATCTAGCTCCTAAGTAGCTTGCACAACTCCTGTTCACCAAAATGAAGTTGCAATATAACTTGTGCAACTTCTTTTCATCAAAACTAAGGGCCCAACAGATCCCTTGGAGTTGTTAATTTCCTCACCAAAGGATTATTTCGATGAGTGTCTCTTAACTCCATGTTGGGCCTTCTTTGAGGTGTTTCTCCTTGTGTGGCCACTTTCAGGGCCATGCTTTCGTATCTCAGGTGGAATTTGGGTTTTCTGAGTGTGATGTATGTCCACATGAATGGATGTTAGTCCATGTTGCAGCTACCTTTGTATATATGATAATATTTGCAGTAGGACTGCATTAATTTCAGTTTGATTTTCTTGCTCTTTTATCAGTCTTTCATTGTCATCCTTACAACTCTTTAATTATGCCATCAGGCTTCTTACGGTTTCAGCCAGATATGGAGGGGTTTCCACCGCCCTCCTCTCATCATATTTCTCTTCTCTGTTGTGGGATATTTCCCCCAAATCATGGTGTGTCACCATCCCTTATGCTTAAATTTTCATACTTTCCATTAACCACTTGAGTGTTGATAAAACATTTTTTGTTAGTTAATCATTTACTAGTTTATGAACAACACACGGTTTAATTTTATATATATATATTTTTTTAAAAACATATACAACAGTAGAAAGTTTCATTCCTCTCTTTAGTAGAGTTTTAAGTAAGCCTCTTAGGAATGGGGTAAGATATGTTGTTACCATTAAACGGTCTCTAATAATATTTTTAAGTGACTCGTTCATGAGGCCAAGCAGGCCAAGTGTTGTTTCCCGCTCTGATACCATTTTGTAACACACCTAACCCCTAAGTACCCTTTTTAGGGATGGGGCATCAATTTTTTTCTTACTTTAATCATCTCAAATCCTTCTTTTGAGGTCTCCATCCTCTTCTACTCAACCTTAGTTTTCTAACAACTACTACCAGGCTCAAATATGAGCTCTTGATTACAAGTTATGGCCTCTAGAATCTCTTCGGGTGTTATTAGTCAAGGGCCATGTGGTGCCCACATGGATCCATCTCATTTGTACCTTCCCCAAGTTCCTACATCCATGGTGTAATTCCATCCACCGTCTAATCCAATGGCGAGACATGATCCTCGTTTATCACATATGCTAAAGGGGAATTCAATGTTCGACACTTTAGTGTCGAACGCCCCTTTTTTCTTCTATGCCCATATCCTCCGAAGTCTTGAAATCCTTAAATATTGAAGAGGGCCCGAAATCTCACCATGTGGCTCTGACCTTTGGTCTTTTCATCTTATCTACGACACTACACTCCAAACCTCCAGAGTTCCAAAGTCCTGGACTCTCAAAGGGTCCACCCTTGCACGTGGTGGAGTATTAAATGCAAAGGCAAGGACAGGTGGGTCTCAAGTACTCCAGCCACCAATAGGCCTTGATAACATGTGCCAAGGGGGTGACACACGGCAAGGAATATATGACACATGGACCTGTTAATGGGTGACACGTGTCATGTTCTAATGGGCACATAGAGTCTGCAAAACATACGAATACACGTGACACGTGTCATGTTCTAATGGGCACATAGAGTCTGCAAAACATACGAGTACACGTGACATGTGGCATGTCAAATGTGGTTCCACATCACCCTGGGTGACATCAGCATGCCACATCACTCTAGACTAATATCCTTCCAATGCCCTTATATCTCATGGTCTAGATGTGTCCACGTAGATCCATTGATCTACAGCCTTTATTACTTGTAACTTTGGCATTTGGGGGATCTCTTGTGTGGCTTCCTCTTTTCTCCCAGAGTGGTTAGTGTCAGGCTGACCACGGTCTAGATCTAACGGTCACGGGAGATCCCAAAATGTCCTCAAATCTACAGCTCTTACCACTTCGCGAATTCGGCTTTCAGGGGCGTCGCTTGCTTACCACCCCTTTCTCCCAGAGTGATCAACGTTGGACTGACCTTGGCATAGATCCAATGGCCATGGAGGATCCCAAAGCATCCCTAGATCTATGGTTTGCGTTAATTCACAGCTCTGGAATTTGGGGGGTTTGGCATTATGATAGCTCTGTTGTCCCAAAGTAGGACTTCGTCGAAGTGTTGTACGTGAGTCCCTCCACTGGTTGATCAAACGGTTAAGAGGAGTTATCAATGGAATCCCCAAATCCATGGCTCACATTAATTCACAACTCCAGTGTTTGGGGAATTTGGTGCTATGAAATTATTTTTCTCTCGAATTAATCAACATCGAACTGACCTTAGCATAGATCCAATGGTGAGGGAGACTCTCGAATACCCTCAAATATTCATCTCGCGTTACTTCATGATTGGTAAGTGGGCCAGGGTTTAACGGTGAGACAGGTCCATCAGTCATGGTTAGGGAAACCACTAGATGTTGGTCAACCTCGTTGGTAACTAAACCAACAGGTTTACTTCNNNAAACCAACAGGTTTACTTCAGTTGGTTTGGGAGTGTTAAGGCCATAACACCCTAGAGCTTCAAACTCCTAGAATTTCGAAGCCATAGGGGCTTAGCTTCTTTAGGGCCTAGCATAGGGTTCTTGGACCTTGGTCATATGGAACCTTAGATAATTCTCGTGGGCTGCACACTTAAATATTAGTCGTTATGTAGTTAGGACAATGGAAATGATCCCTGGGTCACATAGGTGAAGGGTTTGAAGGAGGTTCCCTCCTTCCACAGAGTTCAAATTTAGTATTCCCGCGAAGGTGAACTTGAGAGATTAGCAGGGCTTAAGTATTCCAGTTAGCACTTTAGCTGCTAAGATGAGGCAACCAAAATACCATTCCAAAGCATGGGTTCATAGAAAAAAAAATCATTTCTACCTTAGTCATTCAACATAGATTCTAGTCATAGCACATGTATATTCAATCATCATTTCAATTCTAGTATGCAGATATAAAAATACTTATCATGAAAATCTGATGGTGAAAAAACTGTTGAAAGGGGTGCATGTTTCCACTCAACCGTAGGCACATCCACTCTTGAATGGATTTACTGCTGACCACCCCCTAGTTAGACCATGATGCTCTGAGAGATACTCTTTCTATTTTCTCAGTGACAGTTAGGAACAGAGGTTACTCTCCTCCTCCCACATGAACTTAGAAAATGGTTTTCTTTGTACCAAGCAAGGGATTCTACAACAAGTGCTTCCATAGTCACTCATCTTCTCTGCAACCTCGTTTAACAGCTTGGACTGAAAACGTTTTCAGTTTCTTCTTGTATCCATAATGGATTTTTTCCTCAGTTCTCCTTTGAACCCGAGAGTTCCAAGCGCTCTTCTCTCTTTCTGGAGATATGTCTCTCGACTCTTGTCTCTCGCAGATCTTCCTTTGCCCACGAATCCCTTCCTTTCTTTCCTTCCTTGGAAATATTGTGTGGGTATGAATCCCTAGCTCATGGTGAGGTCTGGAATACTTGTAGATGGGTACTCTACCCATCACCTCATTAAATCTTGAGGAGGGCTTTCCCAACTACCAGTTTGAATAGTAATTCATTTTTGGGTCAGAGGACTGTTCTAGGTCTAATGAATTAAATCCAGGAAGACACTGGTTTGGTGGGGCCCATCTCAACCATTTATGATTCCCCCCACCATCTCTATCATAGTATCAAGATCTATCTTGGCAAACCCCCCTTTCAGCAGTTATGAAACACTATCCATTTTTAATTAATAACATAAATACATACATTGCCATTTATAACAAAAGGTTCATCAAATCCATCATTCACACATATTCAGTCTTTCACAGTCTTTTGGAAAGTTATAGTTATATTTACAAGCTAGGGGAAATAGGGGTATTACAATGAAGTGCAAGAGAGAAAGTTCAATAAAGAGAGTTCAAGTGATCAAGTTGCAAGAAGCCTTTGGTTGTCTTCAATAAAGAGAGTTCAAGTGATCAAGTTGCAAGAAGCCTTTGGTTGTCACCTACCTGCATAAGGAGGCATCACTTATTTTTTCAAATGGAGCAAAGCATAGAATTCATAGAGTTACTGAATACTCTAATAATCATTGTTGAAGACAATACAGTCATACTCAACAAATAAACTCTTTGATCATTGCTAACTTGTTTTCAAATGATGCAAGTCAAAGTAAGACTTCTTCAAGCACAATCCCAACTCTTAAATGATGAGTTGATAGACCTCAAAATCAGTAGTCAATGAAGCATTCTGAAATAGTCCTCGTTTAGAACAACCCTCTCTATGATTATGATGATGATGATTATAATGATTCAGATCAAAATTCAGTGCAGGAGAAACTCAATGAGCCAACTTTAGATACAAATGAAGATGAGAGTGAAGTTGTACGTGATCAAGTTCATCTTTCTCTTTCCAAGACAATCATCATACATTGGGAAACAATCAAGAAGAATAAGAATATAATGGGTATCTGATATGAAAATGAAGTAACTTTTAATACTCCATATTATTCAAAACCAATCCACTTCCAGAGTGATGGATTGCTTGAAGAATTTTTAACTTCACTTGTTCGAGTTCAGTGTCAGCATGTGAAATTCCAACATTGCAATCGAGTTGGTCACATGGAAGATCAATTTTTTTATATACATCCTTATCAAAATTGTGGAAATTCAAATCATTCATTGAATATATGTTCAACATTGAAGAAATTTGCAAGATTAAAAGTACACTATAGGTGGCTTGATCCTTGGCAATGGTCATCAACAACCAAGCGATTATTTCAGTATGAACTATAGCCTCCTAGTTGAGATGCCAAATCCACCACAAACTGCCCAAAACACTTGACTAATAAGCTCCTCATTGCTGCTCTTCAAGAATCAATGCTACTCCAAAACCCAAAAGCTCCCAAATGCTCCCAAATGATGAATGAGAGAGATATGAGGCACTTAGAGGGGATTGATCTGTCTTTATAAGCTGCTGTTAGGGTTTAGATGGGGTTAGGGCTTTGAATAAGCAAAAAAAACAATTTTTTGAAGTCCGCGGGCGTGTTTGAGGAAAACCGGATGGAATTGACCGGTTTATGATAGAACCGACCGGTTTGGTCATAAACCGACCAATTGGTTCGGTTTTTGTCCCGGTTTGAACCGGTCCGTGAGCTAACCTGTCAAATCGGCCGGTTCTGGTTCCGGTTTGATGGTTTTTAAAACAAGGGGTTCAAGTACATGCTAAATTGAAATAAACAACATGTGCATGAGCTAAGCATTAAAATTCAACATCACATTCATATCTAGCTCACACAATCTAGTAGGGTTCTGGTCTAGCATCACTTCCAACGATCGATTGACCAAACAATTCAAGGTGGCAGACTTCCAACAAAAATAGATTTGCAATTCACCCAACAAATTGAAAAGCTAAAAGGCCATGGGGATGAGGACAAAATGGTGGAGAATCCTGCCCTCAGTTGCTTCAAGCATTCATCTCTAAGTGGATCTCAAGGAGAAATGGTGAAATATCGCTTCTATACTGGGTTCTTGCTATTGTTCGTTTCCTTCGTCTTGGGCAAAGTCTTTTTCAAGGAGTGTTTTGACGATAGCTAGAAAATTCATTGGGTATAAACTGATATATGGAATCTCTTTGAATAGATATGGGCACTTCTTATCACTGCCTTCCCCTGAAGAGGCGTGATTGATTAGCGTGACAATTGAAAACAATGTTGAGGAGTTGCAAGCATTTAAAAGTTTCATGCAAGTGGAAATAAAGACGACCCAAGATCTAAACCTACCAAAACGATCTTGAGTGCTTTATGATTGCAAAAGCAAGAACCAATAAGATTGATCATGTCTTGTTAAGTCAACACATGCAAATTTTGACCATGAAAGGTTGTAGAGAAAAGAGTTTTTATTTTTTTTGTGTACAGTATGCAAAAGATGTATGTAATTGGCCCACATGTCATTATATTGGAAATTAATGCAACTTTGTTGGAGTTGTAATGAAGTGTGTTTTATAAGGGTGCAAATCACATTACAAGTCATGGGTTGTTGACATTATGAAATGAGGTTGAAAGCATTGCAACACAAATGATGTGATTACTAGAGAGAGCGAGAGCAAGAGAAAATGTTGAGGATTGAAATAAGTCTAAGTAATGGACATTGTGTAGTGATTAGGAGAGGAGTGTAAGAGCAAGTTGTATCATAAACAAATAATTTTTTTTATTTTTTGTGGTGATCGTGTCCTAGATCCACCTGAAATTGAATAAGGGGATATTAGGTACACCTTGTGTAGTGTGCGATGGTTGCTAGTCTATTGGATGCTTATGATGTTTAATGTCTAGTTTGGAGATAAACACAATTGTAATTTATCATTTAAGCATCACACGTAGAGTACACTAAAAGTTAATAAAATTCACACACAATCTCATACACAAGTTATCAAACAACTACAAAGAACATTTAGGCATTCAAGTTGTCAACTGCATCAACAATGGACAAATCAAACTAATAATGAATGGAGAAGTTTATGAACTCAACACATCGTGGAGCATTTGAAGTTCAATTGTAACTTGCAAACAATGTTTTTTTGTAAGATTACTTGATCAAGTTGAATTGTACTTACAATAGTTTTTTTTTGTAAGTTTCAAAATAGAGTTGAATTGTATTTATTGGGTGAACTCTCAGTTGAACCCGATACACATTTGGGTCATTGTAAGTCAAAATTTGACAAGGTTGAGTGGTTGAAACTCAAACTATTGTAATAATCACAAGTTGGGGTGCATTTTCGGTGGTATCTGACATCCTTAGCTTGCCGAAAACAAAAATCAAGCAAATGTGAGAAACAAGTGCAAGCGAGCAAGTTCAAGCAAGTGGGTATAAGCGAGTGTGAACAGTGATGGCCAAAATCACAGAGTTGGTTTCCTTATTGGAAACTTTATTAGAAACAATTGAGAACCGATTGGTCATACCGACCAATGAAACATTGGAAAATGTTATCACATGTTTGTGAGTCATGCAAACGAAGATCCATTTGCTACAATCTCAATCCCAAGTATTGAATGATGAAATTAGGCATCTCAAAAATGAGCATTCAGTGAAGCGTTATGAACTAGTCCTCGTTCAAAACAACCCTCTCTATGACGACGATGATGATTATGATGATTCAGATCAACATTTAGTGCAGGAGGAACTTAGTTAGCCAACTTTAGATACAAGTACAGATGAGGATGAAGCTGTGCATGAACAAGTTTAGCTTTCTCTTTCCAAGCCAATCATCAGACCTTGGGAAGAAATCAGGAATAATAAGCATAGAACATGTATCGGATATGATAAAGAAGTAATTTTTCATACTCCATATTATTCCAAACAAATCCACTTCATTAATGCAGGATTCCTTCAAGGAGATTTCACTTCCCCTAGTCCATTTTAGCATCATAATGCTAAATGCCAACATTGAAATCGAGTTGGTCACATGTAGAATCAATGCTTTGATCTCCATCCTTTTCAGAATTGCGCAAGTCAAATCATTCATTGAATAGATGTTTGACATTGAAGAAATCTGCAAGATTAAAAGTACACTGTGTGGCTTGATCCTTGGCAATGGTCATCAACAACCAAGCGATTATTTCAGTCTTACCAAAGAATTCAATCTTGAGTAAAGACATATCTTGTAGAATATAATGAAATGAATATGGTACTCCCTTGAGCCTTAAATGGGGGATTACAATGATGTAAATCTCCTAGACCTTCAAGGGGTGTTCATAAATCAACTAAAGATGGTTCCTGGTCAACCAAAAACCACATTTTCTCTCTCCTTTTAGCTGAAAAAGGAGGGAATTGAATATGCTTGTCAGACTAAAAGTTTTGACATCAAATATGCCAGATGGGAATCAAATTTTCCATATCGGAAACTATAGTTTGTAGAAAGCAGACTTAAAAATAGAAATTTTCTAGATGGGCATCAAATTTTCCACATGGGAAACTACAATCTGTAGATGACAGACTTCGACAGAATTGCAGTTCAATGTCTTGCAATTGAATCATACATGAGATATAGGATTGTGATGTTGATTTTGAGAGTAATGATGTGAAGATTTTGTTCACTTGGATGGTCATTCGACCTAGCAGAGGACAGTTGGCTCCTTCTACATTGTAGCTTGGAATTCGATTGAGATGTCAGGAATTTTTAGGGATGTGTCATAATTGCATCTAATTCACTTCTCTTGGATCACTCTCATCATATTAGAGTTCACATCAATGAAAATATTTTAGGCATTCTGGCTCACATGATTACATAAAGCGATTTTCCATAGTTTTCAACATCAAGATTTGGTGGTTTTTCAAGCAGCGCTTCATTGATGGTTAACTCGAGAGTTTCAATATGAAGACTTGGAGATGATACCAATTTATGCTGCATTTTTGGTATTATTGTTTAGACTTATGATTAAGGAGGAGAATTTTTTCCTCTGACTCTTATACAATCATGAAGTCATAGTACACCACTTAATGTATTTCTCATTTAAGGATATAGTTTTTATCCTAAGCATGTTTCTAGATTCCTATTTTTTTCTTGTTGGCAGTGTGCGCAGTTTGTAAGACCCTAGGTTTGAGTTATCTATGACCAAAAAATCCCACCAAACACCGAACCTTTCAGCATCACCCACTTGTGCATATGAAGTCTCACCCGAGGTATCTATTGGACCTACAAGAAACATGTTTTTGCAGTAGTGAGGAAATGGGAGGTGACCATTTTGTTGACTCTTTATTATTATTTATCTATGCATAACTCTGTCCTTATTCCTTATTAACTGTTTATTGATTCAAATTCATACTATCATTATATTCCAAATTATCACATGAACTCGGTGTTGTAACAGTCATGATTATCATGCAATGGTTAAATATAAGACAAATCTAATCTACTATGCATCCAGACAAAATTCATAAGCAATCACACAAAATACATGCAACACAAGATTTAACATGGTTCACCCAACTCTGGGCTACATCCACAACAGTTGGCTTCTTTATTATGATTTTGTTAAGTTCTTTAGGCTTGTACACTACGCTTGGAAAGATATATCATGGACATCTTTCTCTTCCACTAGCCTAGCCGCTCTGCAATGCAAGCCTCTATCTATTTGCATCACCCCTTACATTCATACATTGATTCTCCCCCTTCCCATCCTATCCTATCAACCTTCTTACTAACAGGTGTTCTCATCAGTTTGGAACAGACCCCACAATATTCCCAAGAATAACCACATGGAGGAACCAAAAGAATAACAACCAGAGAACCCTTATTCTCCCAACCCAATACATATGTATGCATACAATCTAGGGATTAAAACCCTACTTGGCTCCCCCAAAACCGTATTACAATGCATTTTTGCTCTAGTTAACTATTTGTTTGGTTGCTTTCGCCTACTTTCTCGTCTCCATACTGCATTTGCACTCTGAATGCTTTTCCTCCTACTTTTGCACGTCCTTCCATCTTTAAAATGTTGAGTTATCATCCATTATTTTCATTTGCTTTCTTCTCTTGATTTATTATGCTTAATTCTTATTTTTTCTTTATTCTTCTTCCTTCTTTATTCTACTTTATTCTACTTTATTCTTCTCGTTGTGCATTGTACTTATGGATGCACCTCAGTTGTGCACTTCCTCATATTTCTTCTTCTCCTTTGTGCACATGTTCTGTGCACTTCTTCTATACTTAGGATTTTTCCCAAAATTGTATTCGAAAATTTCTTGTCCAACAGTCCCCCAACACTCACATGTGGCTTGTCTCGAGCCACTCAGACCTGTTTCCTGCTCCTCCATGCCGCAATGAAATTTTGGGAGGCTGCCTTAGCTACCTCCACTTCCTTGAGTATCACTACCTTTGTTTCTACGATCTCTTTTGTCCCCTACATAGTCAAGCTTATCAATTTATCTTCTTCTTCAATGGTTTCTTGTTTGACCTTGCCTTGCGTAGTGGCTAGTTCACCAATCACCTTCATTGCTTCTTTCTACAGTGATCCTAACCGTTGTTGCATAATCTTCTGTTGATCCCTCAATTTCTCCACTTCTAGGTATGACTGCCTATTCTCAAAAATTGTTGTCATGTGTTCTGCTGGTGGAAGTGTAGTGACTCTTTATGAAGCTTGTTGTGTATGTTCCTGTGCTTCTCTTACCTTGGCCTCTACAGCCTTCATCTTTGGATCATCCACAATATCTCTCCAAATCTGTGTGCTCTCCTCATCGATTTTGTTCCACTCTCCTTCTATCTTATTAATATTAGTGAATGTTGTCGTCGCCATTCTTTCTATGCCTTCTTATAATTATGGTGGAGTCCCTCGTGCACTCCACAATTGTAGGTCCTTTATTTTTTATGGGAATTCCTTGATGACTTCATCGATATTCAAAACTTGTTCTTCCATAGTAGCTTCTACTACTATGGGGACTTATGGAATAGCCTTGTATAGTTTTTGGATAGTTTATTTTATTTTTTGCGCTATATTTTCAGCTATGTTCTTCTATTTGAGGGCTTTCGTTACCCTTTCTTCGGCCTTGTTCTTGTCTTTCATTACCTCTTCCACTCGACCTTCAACTTCCTTCTTTTGTTGGAGCATAGAATCATACTATTTTTGTAGCTAATCTCTTTGATCCATCATTTTCCTCGGCTCCTGCTATGCTTCCTCTCCTCTTCTCTTAATATCTTGCAACAACCCCATTTGCAAGTCTTGTAATATGTGTATTGGTATCCTTGATACCACTAAATCCAGGTGTCCTAGTGCATTCACTTGTTCTTTTAACTCGGACATTGGAAATTCAAGTGCATCTGTCTCAATATGAAGTGTTTGATGCTTGGATTCTAACTTAGTCAAGAATGGATGGCACTCTCTGCTTCCTTCATTGGGATACTGGATGGTCTTTCCTTGATCCTGCTCTCTTTTTCTAGGCTAGTAGCTTCTAAGAGTTGTTTTAGTGCTACCAGTTATCCTGCACTCTCTTTTTTTGCTCTTCTTGCTTCCTGGTTACTTCCTCCATTATTTATTCTACGACATCCCATACTTGGTAGCCAATCCTATCCATGTCATCATTAGTTAAATTATATATCGGGGTTTCTCTATGCGCTTTATTATTTTTACTCGCCCCTCCTATTGGTTCTTTCCCCTTATCCTTTCATTTGGCTCATGTTGCGGAGACTATTTGTTGAGTTTCTTTTGTGGATGGGCCAGGCATATCTTCTATGCATTGTTTTTCATTTTTCCCTACTCATCATCTAGTTCCTCGTCACCTTTATCTTTCTCTTCTTCCTCTTTTGGTTGCCTTGTTTTATTTTTTGGGCTTTTCCAGTCCTCTTCCAAACCATTCATTATCAAGCACACATCCTCTATTGTCAACATGTAACTAGTTGGAAACCACTGGAATGTTGGGTCCTTCTTGGCCTACACATACATGTGGTGCATGTATACCTTAAACCGCATGATATCCTTATATGTTTCCACCATCTCTGTTGATATTTGCAGTGTGTGTGCGACTAGATGCGCAATATTTCCCAAGTATACATAAAATGTGGCATTAGTGTCGTTTTTACTTCTCTTAATCGTTGTATGCCATAATTTGGCATATCTGTCGGTCAAATTACCTATGTCTGACATGTGCATGTACTTATAGTAACCTATTTCTTTCCACCCAACCAGTGCAATCAAGATCAACAACGATGCATAGTGGAACTTTGTGCCCTTTTTCTAGGCCTCTATGCAATCCTGCAAAAATTGGTTCACCAAGAAGGTGGCCCAGTTCATCTAAACCCCTTCAACACATTTTTATGTAGTTGCAATGACTACAACTGGGAATTCATCCTTTCTACACTTGCACAACAACTTGCAGGCCAATACCTACATTGCAAACCGAACATTGATGTCATTGATGTTTTTCACATCTAGTCCTCTCTCTCCCCTGAATGTCTGGAAATTTTCCTTCATCAACTCTGAGAGGGATCTCTCTTCTGTCTTATTGAACAAAATGGCTAGATCCTCGTTGGCTTTTGGGAGTCTTGTAATGCATGCAATCATTGCAATGTCAATTGACACTGGGGGATCAAGCCACAATGTCCCCCTATGAACACAGTTGAGCAACACCTTCACACGTGCATTAATCTCCAAACTTTTCCCAAAATTTAGAATCTCCAACATGTTCCATATGTCTGCCTTCTCCAACCATGTCTCCCACTCCTGTGTCTCTAGCAGGATTGCTCCTATGCCTGGTATGCTCCTCGTGCAAAAATATTTTTCCCTAGCCAACTCTGAGAATATTTTTTCATTTGTAATGTCACGATCCATGGATTTTAGGCCTGCAACATTTCTGAGCATCTCTCCTTCACTGCTTACACCAAGTGGAACTTGTGTTGTTGGCAATAGGTATTTCCCATTGGTTGTTACGTTGATTGGTGGCACATTATCCATCCTTAGTGGTAGGTAATCTCTGTGGAAACTAGCTTATGGAGTCAAATTCGAAGCTCTGGCTACTTCCTCCACCTTTGGTGTCTCTACTAGTTGTTTTTTTTGTTTTCTCTTTGTTGTAGATGGTGCTCCAACTTTGGACGGGGCCATTCATTTTGTGTGATGGATTCTTGAACTAGCTCTGCGTCTATTCTCTAGTAGTTGTAGCACGACTCTGGTGCACTCAAATTCGCTCTGGTTTGCTCTATTTTTCTCTCGCTTTCATGCAACAATGACTTAAACTTAATGAATTCCCATTTTTTTTGTGTCTTGTTTCCAACTTTGCATGTCTCATACCACCTTAACTATCTTGTCCAATTTGCTAACGTGGTTGTGAGTTGTTCCATAAAGGAATCTTTATTACCAAATCCATCGTGTGTTTCTTCCCTTGTACTACCAATCTGTCATGATTTCTAGCGGCTTTTACCATTTAATATTATATGACTCCTTTATGACCTGCCATTCCCGCTTTGTATTCGTTGTTTCCATGCTTAAATGTTTTTAACGGTATTGTCATTACCAAATTCTGCAATGAACATAGTTACCAATTTAACGAGAACTCTGTAGAGTTCTTGTTTTCCCAGGGGTCCAATTTTTTACCCCATTTTTAAAAATGGTACTATAGGTAGCATACCCCCCTCCCTTTTTAGATGGTTCTTGGACATTTTAAATGTTTTGATCCATAATGTTTTCACATTTTTTTTTCAATGCTTATTATTGCATCTATTTTCAAATGTTTCAATTTTTATTTTTTTTACCAATGGTGTTTTCAGTGATTTTTCCATGCTTCTTTCAATCTTAAAAATATCTTTTACCATTAACTTTTTTGAAATTAATATTTTTCATATAATTGTGTCTCAATTAATTTATGGTTCCTTATTTTTAAAATATAGTGGAAAACATCAATTTTTAACACATTGTTTACCTTTACTTCAATACATACAAAATAATTGTAATTAAATAACACTATTTTTA
>CBVK0101214176.1:0-12652 GCA_900067695.1 Picea abies | reverse complement strand
GATGATTTAGATGAGTTGATTGAATCAGATGAAGAGGTGGAACAACCGACCCTGGTTGTAAGGAGGTCTGGATGAGTAAGAAAACCAGTCGAAAGGTATAGTCCATCATATTTCCATTTTTTTATTTGTGTTAACTGCCATTGATGAGGAGCCCAAGTCAGTCATGGAGGCATTTGACTCTGGAAGGACGCCATGGTTGAAGAAATGGAATCCTTGCACAAGAATGAGATGTGGGATTTGGGATGGGACGTGGAATCTTGAAATAGAGCGAATGGATGTGAAGACAATGTTCCTACATGGGGATCTGGAAGAATAAATCTACATGAAACAGCCTGAAGGATTTGTAGTAAAGGGAAATAAAGAGTTAGTGTGCAAGTTAAAGAGATCCATTTATGGTCTAAAGCAATCACCAAGGATGTGGTATCAAAATTTTGACACATACATCCTTAGTTTTGGATTTGTGAGAAACAAGGTTGGTCATTGTGTATATTCCAAGGAAGAAGGCAATGATTTTATATATGTAGCATTATATGTCGATGACATGTTGTTGGTCAGAAACAACATGGATGCAATAAAGGAGTTAAAGAAGAAGTTATCCTCCAAGTTCGACATGAAGGATCTCGGTGCAACAAACTTCATTCTGGGAATGGAGATCAAGAGAGATCAAACAATTAGAAAGCTTTGGTTGAACCAGAGGAAATGTATTGAAACAATCTTGAAGCGTTTCAACATATAGGATTGAAAACCAGTCAAGATGTCAATTCATGTGGGAGCAAAGTTAATTATTGAACAGTGTCTAAAGACACAGGAAGAAATAGAAGATATGGTACATGTTCCCTATGCATGTGTCATTGGTAGTCTAATGTATACGATGGTTTTCCCTCGACCAGACATTTGCCATGTAGTGGGAATGTTGAGCATATACATGTCGACACCGAGAAAAGAGCACCGGACAACTGTCAAGAGAGTGTTCAGGTATTTGAGTGGCACAAAAACATATGCTATATCATACCAAAGGAAGCCTAAAGTTGACAGATGAGTAGAAGTACATGGCTTTGTCAACACCGATTGCGTTGGAGATATGGATCGACGAAGGTCGACCAATGGATATGTATTCAAGATGTTCAGTGGAGCAATTAGTTGGATGAATAAGCGACAAGCGGTCGTACCCTTGTCGACAATAGAAGATAAATACATGGCAACCACTCATGGAAGAAAGAAGAAATATGGTTGCAAAGAATGTGTTCAAGGGTTGGGTTTGAGCAAAGAGATATGAAGATAAATTGTGACAGTCAATGCACAATATTTATGGCAAATAACCCAACATACCATTCCAAGATGAAGCATATTGATGTACAATACCATTTCGTGAGACATGGTGGAAAGCAACAAGGTGTCGTTGGAGAAAGGAGACATGTTGGAAAACATAGCAGACTCTTTGACCAAGTCTATGAGTGTTGTGAAGTTCTTTTGGTGCAGAGAAGCAATGGACATTGTTGCTATGGGTCTATGAACAAATGTTCAGGTTCTTATGTATCAACAAAGAAATAGGAGGATGTTGTGTTGTTATATTCTTTCCAGTGAAAGTCAAAGGTCGAAGTGATCGATCGGGAAAAGTCAAAGTCGAAGTGATCAACAACAAATCAAGAGGTCAACCAACAAGAGGTCATTAGGAGGTCGTGTGGAAACCGACTGAAGACTGAATGGAGGTCAACTAGTAGTCGACTAGTGATCGGACTAGTAGTCGACTATAATAGAATCTCGAGATTCGCGGGATTTGTAGCCAATGATCTGCATGGATATGTAACCATTTTTTGGTGTAATTCTTTAGGGTTTTTCCTACTGTAAAGCTTATAAATATGGCATGTTGTAATACTAGAAAAGCTAATTGTAGTTGTAAATCGTTAGATCAATCTGTTAGAGGTTACTAGTCATGTAGATGTAAGACAAATTGGTTGCAAGGTTGTTCTTATGTAAAGAAAGAGGGTATGATGGTGATTGTGTATTGGGTGTAGACCAAGGTTAGTCATGTAACCCTTTATTCCGAATGAATAAGACAACAAGAGAGCAAGATGCTCAAGAAATTTTGGTTTTCCCGTTTGGGTTTCTAAGGTAAAATCTCTGTGTACTATGTGATTGCTTTGTCATTTACTTGCTTGATTAAATATGTCTTCTTCTCTTCTACTAGGTTTAGTGTGGAAGTTTATTTCCTAACACTTATCATAGTGCACACAAAGCTATGTAAATTTTCATGTTGAGAAAATATAATTATCCAAGATGGTCGTGGAGAACACAAAAGGGGCTATGAGTCCACAAGAGGGGAATATGAAAGGGGGCCATGGGAAAGTAATCCTCTATTGCCAAGTGTTATCCTAAGAGCTCGTCTATTTTCCAACATGTGCCTTAATTGAAGCTCAACCATCACCATTAACTTAGTAAGACAAATATAAATGCATGTGGACTTTGGTGGCTAATGTTTTCCTCATGTAAGTATAGGAGCATGGGTAGAGTGCAATCGGTTTGGAAAAGTGTGAGAGTCCTTCATTCATTCTCCCACCTCATGGGAATTCATTCTCTCATTATAGACTCTCATTTTTCCTTTTTGTTGTGCAACCTACATTCTTTGAAGCATATCATAATCCAAATCTAAAATTGACAAATAATCAACATTGTGTAAACTAATTTATAGACTCGGGAAAAGAGATATATGGTTATAGATAAGGATAGGGGTTGGGTTGTTTAAGAAACCATTCCCCTCCCCTGGTTTTGTTAGTTTTTCTTAACTTGTTTCTCTAACATTGTTCATCTTCAACAATAGAGGCGTAACAATAGTTCGTATTCTATTATAGTAAAGGAAGTGCAATGATGTTATATGAGAAGAACAATAAAGGGGAGAGTTAGAGGAAACATGCATGCATCAACCTCAGTTTTCTCCTAATATAGTTATTGTCCTTTTCAGTTTAGAATTAGAGTGTTCCTTTCTAATTTTAGAATAAGAGTGTTTTTCTATTTCAAAGTTACTTTTCTAGTTTTAGATTAGGCTTAGATTAGGTGCCTCTTGCACGAGGAATTCTATTCTAGGAGGAGGGTGCAAATCTCAAGGAGGGGTGCTTGGATTTATTAGTTCCCCTACTCCAGTTGAGGAAAATCATTCCTAGGATGTTATTCATACAATATTGGGCATTGATCCCTAGGCAATATTAGGGTTTTCTTTTCTAATATGGGCACCAATAGGGATGGGTTATTTTTGTAACTTCTCTACGTTCTAAGTCTATAAAAGAAAGGTAGGGGTAAGGTGTTCATCAATTCCGTTTTGAGTGTGTTTCGTACAATTTCTTATTTCAATTAATAAAAGAAAAATATGTGATTTGAGTGTCGTAGAATTCTTTTATCGTTTATAGTTCATACTTTTCAATTTTCTATGTGTTTGTAGATCTAGATTTCTACATATGTGGTTTTGTGAGTTTTTAATTTAAAGCTATCTATGGTTTGTAGTTTGTAGGTTTGCTTACCATGTACTGAAATTTAACATGGTATTAGAGAGACAAATCTAAAATCTTCCAAGAATCTCTTGGAGATGGCTATTGTCTATGAGAGGGAGTTGTCAAGGGATTTCAACGAGCATGATGTTGTAGCTTCAGTGATTGAAGTTGATCTGTTCTTTTGAGATGTTGTTGGGTGAGATGCATAGGATCTTTTAGTGATTGGAAGGTTGTTTTTGGCATGTGATAGGCGATCCACTCCTGGGATGGGTTGCAAATCTAATTTCTTGTGTGGTTGATCTGCTTGTTGAAGTGTGATTTCATGATTTACAGAGAATACTAGTCTTGGGCTTATTAGAAAGTGGGACCATCTATCAAGGGATTCCAACTTTACACCTTGGAAGTAGCAAACTATATATGCTATTGTAGGAGGTTGATCTTTGGAGTTTTGTGGAGATGAAGGTTGCAACTCCTACTTATCATGTTCTTTTGGCCAAACACAATAAGAAGATGGACAACATGAAGTGAATCATCCTTGATTTGGTGAATGGCCATTTGATCCCTCTCATCGCTAAGAAGAAGATAGTGAAGGAGATGTATAATGCCTTGATCACTCTATACCAAAGTGTGAATGTTTCTCACATTATGTTGTTGAAGAACAAGCTCACTACCAAATGCATTAGTGATACAAACATAATGGTTGGTTACCTTATGAATATCATTGATCTTTGAGAATAGCTCGATGCTATCAGGGTGAAGGTGGAAGATGATGAGTTGGAGACCATAGAAATCAACGGGTTCTCTTCATTTTGGGCATTGTTTCTTCGGAGTGTCTGCGCTCCTGAGAAGCTTCCTAAATTTGAGAATCTTTGGAATGATTTCAACTAGGGGGAGACCAAAGTAGATATTGTTTCAATGAGAGAGGAGGAGATCAAGAGACTAGCCCTCATCGAGAAGATGAAGAGAGGAAGCAAGAAAGGAGGACTTGAAAGGCATTAGAAGGCCAAGGAGTAAGAATTAGATTCTTCAAACCAAGGGAAAATATACTTGGGTCATTTGAAGTGTTTCAAGTGCCATGAGATGGGTCACTATGCATCTCAGTGTTTTAAGAGGTAGAAATCCAAGCAAGAATAGTAGGAGTTTGTAGGGAGTGTAGAAACTTTAGTCGGAGTGGATGAGTTAGCATCCCAACTTAAGGGAAATCTCTCCTCGGTATCTTGTCTTTCCACTAACATTGTTTTTGTTGTAGGGTGGTATGTGGATAATTGAGCATACAGACACATGACCTTCAACAAGACGGTGTTCAATAGACTTTAAGAACACGAGGATGACATATAAGTGGATTTGGGCAATGATGTCGCTTGTGCAATTATCAAATTGGGCTCTATCTCTTTTTGTATTCCTTTAGGTGATGTTCTTGAGCTAGATGACGGCTTGTATGTTCCTAGTTTAACAAAGTGTCTTCTTTCAGTTTCTTGTATAAAAAATCTACAATGTATGGCTGAGTTTGATAGTTACCAGGTGATCATTAGAAAACACATCCTTGAACTTGGTCAAGTTTTGGTCCGAGGAGTTCAAGATGGTAGCTTTTATAGTTTACTTGTTGATCCAATTGAGAAAGTATGGCAAGATGCCATGATCGAGGAATGTTCTTCTGGCTTTGTGGAGATAGTTTCAAAACCTATCATGGAATCAATGGTGATTCCATGCATATAGCTGACATGAGTATTCAAGAGTATTATGATAGGTGATCTATCAATGATGACTAACACATAGTGATTTCCTTTGTTGATCCTTGTAAACCTCTAAGGAAGTCCATTGGAATTCTTTTCAAAGACCTTGAAGAAATCGGAAGTGTAGTATACATTCAAGCTTTGGGTTTGCTAGCTTTGATATGTTGCATAACAAATAACCACATACAAAGCTCTTCACATGGGTCTATGTCCATGATGCACCCTTTGCAAATTTGTCAATATGTTGCCTACTCTTGATTGTCCACAATGTTTGGAGCTATACGCTTACCACACAAGCTATGTTGTTATCTCTCCTTTTGCAATACACACATTGTTAAATCTATATGTCAACCCTTCCTAAAGGCTATAGACTTTAGAGGATTTAGACCACACATACCTTTGTGGGTTTTGCAAGGCTTTTATCATTGGCTTGAAATTTGCGTCAACTACATACAATTTACAAAAGGATTTAACTTCATTAACACTGTCAAGTAAGGAATCTGAAATTTTGAAAGAAAATTGACAATGTGGTTTTGTGTACATTTCTTATATTTGATTGATGAGTTGAATTGTTAAAATAAAACCATGCACTTGAAGTGTCAATGCGATTTGGATTGAAATGAGGGCTTGAACGAAATCATTGTTTGGTGCAATAGGTAGCTCCATTGTTGTTTGACAAATTTTAGGTGCATTTTGGTCTACCATCATCAATCATCTCCAATCATGACAATGGATTCTCAAGTGAATTTTGGCAAGTGTTATGGAGATTGATGGACACTAAGTTAAAGAGGAGTACTATCTTCCATTCACATTCAAATGGGAAAATTAAGGTAGTAATTCCCATCATTGTTCAACTGTAAGTGCATTTTCAATCATCAACAAAAGAAGACATGGGATATTGACATCCCTTATGTCCAACATAGTTATAATTGCGCATTGCATAGTGTAATAGGTACTTCACCATTTGAGGCATGCCTTGGATTCTTACCCAAGTACCCATCAACTATTTTGGGTTCATTCCTAAGCCAAAAGCATAATCTACTACGTATGGGAAAACAATTAGGTTCATTAACCACATCTGAGAAGAACTCCATGGTCAAGTTTGCTAAGTGTTAGCCCCCTAAAAATGTAGGGCTCATTTATGCATTTCATAAGCTTTCTTCTTTGAATGACACTATAGAATATCTTTGGATTTCAATGGTAGTTACAGGTTGCATGCGTGTTGCAGGGAGATTTGGAGGTCATGCACCTTGTTCTATCTCGCCCAAACACCATTCATCCTCTAAAGGCAAGAACAAAGGTGTGGAGTATGGTTGACTTGATTGGGGGATTTCAAGGAGACATCACACTTGACACATATTTAGAGGCATGGTTATATGGATTACATCAACATTTGTTGCATCATTGATGGAGTGAATTGTTTTGAGGTTGAACTGAAGCCTCAAGACCACATGGATGGATGATGTGAGCAAGAAATGAACCTTAGAAGATGAATGCCTTACCACATGAGGTGTCCAAAGCCTGACATATGGGAAGGAGATATCCTAAAGGAGGAATGTATTTCTTATAAATGTGCCATGCGGCACTAAGTTGCACTTAGGCTTGGCCAAAGTCTAACTTAAGGTTGAACGCCCTCTTCACAAAGGTGGCTAGGGGACGTTGGAGGTAAGAAAGGGTGAGAAATAACCCTAATGAAGAACCTTCCATGTATTTGGAGGCACGTTTCCCCTTTGAGGAGAAGTTTTGGGGGTAAGGACACATTATCTAATCCATTATCACATATTTGGAAGCATATTTCACCTTTTGAGGTATTTGAGGGCGAGGACAAATTATTTGAGGCCTTTTTTACATATTTGGAGGCATGTTTCACCTTTGAAGAGGGATTTGGGATGGGAACATTTTGGTTGATGCATTTTCTACATATTTGGAGGAAAGATCTTCGCATGAGGAGTTGCCATGTAGCATTGTTGACATGGTCAAACCCTCAAATGAATAATATATGCATGCTTTAAAATGACCTCATGAAATATAAAGATGACAAGTGACGATATAAACCTTTTTATTAATTCAAAAGGCAAAAGTGAGTGCTCCACGATATAAAGAAATAATCTTTTAATGGAGAAGTTGTCAAAATGAAAGTTATATAAGGAGATCTATTCTCATTTGAAAAAGGTATGGAAGATAGAAAATTCCCCTCCAAGCACTTAGTTGAATCTCTTTAGGTGGATTAGAAGAAGGATGGGTTCAATGTGAAGTTTCTCCATCTTTTTATTCTTTTGATGAATGATTAAAATTTTTGCAAGAATTAATATTGTTTTGTTACTAGAATGACTTTGTACAAGGGAAATTTTGTCACAAAAGAAAAGATTAGGGTTGAGGTTGTAAAACCCTCTCTAATCCTTGATGCAATCTTGAATTATTGAAGAATTTGTTGTTTTCATTTCTATTGTTCAAAGGCGTTCTTGCTACCTCCTTTATTCATTGGTTTCACATTATTCTTGGCTATAATTTCATGGTTGTGATGATGCATCTTGTTTAAAATCTCACTTTATTATTGCATAATCTAAAATTCTATTTTTGACTAATTGTGGCACATCTACAATGGATTAATTATGTCTTCTTTGTGATATTCAAATTCATTGATCTTGACTCCATAGCTTAATTGGATAGGAAATGGTCTTGGTAAATTCCACCATCTATTTTAAAAATAGTTACCAACTTAATGAGCATTGTGATCTCAAAACAAGAACTTTGGCCCCAAAACCCAATATTTTTTAGTCAAAAACACCAAAATCAACCCCTGAATAAAAAAAGGGTGCTATCGGTAGCACCCTTTTTGGGGGGTGGTTAAAATTTTGACTTGTTTGAAATTGTGGCCTTCACAAAAACCTTAAAATTGACCCTTGAATTGAAAAGTGATACTAGCTACCACTAGCATTAATTTTTTTATAGTTAAAATTACAACTTAATTGAAATCATAGCCTTGATGACTAGTGCCATCATAGATTAAAAAAAATGAAAATTGACTCCTAAATTGTTACTTGAAAATTTATTTATTTATTATTTTTTAATTTATATAAAAAAAAAAACTATGCAAACAAGTTTAAAAAATAAATAAATGAAAAAACACTCTTAAAAAATTATAAACCAAATTAAAAAAAAAAAATAGAAAAAAAAATCATAACTCAATCATAAAAAAAAATAAAATTTTTGGAAAAAAACAAAATTAAGAAAACACTAGAAAAACACCACAAACAAATTAAATTAAAAAAAAAAAAACAAAGAATAACTAAAATAATAAAAAAAAAATTTAAAAAATTAAATTAAAATTTAAAATAAAAATAAAGTATATAAAAAACAAAAAAAATTATATGAAAACAATTAAAATTGAAAAAATATGAATTTTTTTTTTTTAAAAACACAAAAATTAAAAAAACAAATGGGCAAATTTATGGTGAGAGCGATTCTTGGAATAGCCCATCCTTGCAGCCCCCTTGCTCCCCTCCCACCTACAAGCCACTCTGGAATAGCCCATCCTTGCAGCCCCCTTGCTCCCCTCCCACCTACAAGCCACTCTAGTGGCAACAGGTTCCAAACCTACTACTCTGAGGAACAACATGTTTGGAACCCACCACTATTGGGGTGGTCATAGACAACATGGGGGGAGGGAGAGGGAGAGGGGATGGTTTAGGGAGGGGGCACAAGGTGGGTGGAGGATGGGCGATTATGAGAATCGCCCTCCCCCCAAAATTTGTTTATTTTTTTTCATTTTTTTTTTTTAAATTGTTTTTTTAAGTTTTTTTTTTTTAATTTTAATTTTAGTTATTTTTCTTTTTTTGGTTTAAAAAAAAACATTTGTTTGAGATTTTTATGTCTTTCAATTTATTAATTTTTTAATGTAAATTTGAAAAAATAAAATTGATAAATAAATAATTTTTCAAATAACAATTTAAAAGTCAAATTTTCAGGTTTTTTTTTTCATTTGTGATGGTACCAATTGTCAAGGCGTCAGTTTCAATTAAGTCATAATTTTAATTCCAAAAAAAAAACGGTGTTACTAGTAGCATCACTTTTCTATCTTAAGATCAATTTTAAAGTTTTAAGGTTTTTGTCAATGTCACGATCTTAAATAAGTCAAAACTTTAACCACCCCCACAAAAAGAGTGCTATGGATAGTGCAACTTTTTGATTTGGGGGTAAAAGTAGCCACTAAATGCAACTTCCAAAAAAACAACTAGAGAGTTCTTGTTAAGTTGGTAACTTTGTTTTTATTCTAAATAAAATCTTAACATGATCTTTTTTAGTGTTTTCTCCCTTTGGCTGGAAAAGAACCAACCTAAAGTAAGAGGAAGAGTCTCTATGGTGATAGTGGGAAACATTCCTAAGTACCCTTAGGGTTGTACTTTGTCAAAGGACTTTGTAACGTTTGAAGTGCAGGTTTGAGAGGTAATATGAAGATTTATAAAAGAGTTAGTAGAAGCATAATGCCATATATGATCAACACCATGCAGATCACTAGTTTTGCACGAGAGATAAAGTTTGGGTATATCTTCAGAAATAACACTTGCTCACACTGTTTTGATATAGCACATATAGAATCTTTGAGTAAATTGGAGTGAACAAGTTCAAGTTGGATCTACTAGAATATATGGGAATTCATCTAAATATTTAGCATTGTCTACTTGAAGATCTACGAGAGATAAAGTTTGGGTATATCTTCAGAAATAACACTTGCTCACACTGTTTTGATATAGCACATATAGAATCTTTGAGTAAATTGGAGTGAACAAGTTCAAGTTGGATCTACTAGAATATATGGGAATTCATCTAAATATTTAGCATTGTCTACTTGAAGATCTACGAGTTATCAATGTTGGACAAAGATGAAAAGTAGTATCTTATGCCTCTTCTTAAAGAACTCATCATTGATGTTGGTGCAATGTTGGAGGAAGGCATAGGTCTGCAACATAAACAATAGTTGACCAAACAAGGAACCACAAAACTTTATCAAAATGAGTTAAAAAGGACAATTTCTCATGGTTGACAAGTGGTACACCCATGGGCACACCTTAGAGCGATTCAAAAAGAAGTTTCAACTCCAAAGTGGGAGGCTTGATCCTAATGGAGAGGTTGACTTATTCCATGACAGTTGGAGTCTCTATGGAGAAGTTTGATTTGTATCTAAGTATGTGTGTGCAAAATTGGTTGTTGTTTTACAAGTGTGGAACTACGTAGAAGAATTGGCACATGCTGAAAATCACATTGAGCAACTCAATGAGCAGTTCAAAGTGGCAAACAAAGTTGTGAGCATATGCTAAAAATCAGGTTGCATACTCTATCTAGCACAAGGACCAAGTAACTCGATGAAATTCAGTTGCACTAATATTTCATTGTGCAACCTACTACACTAGCATTGTTATAAGTGCTACAACAAAACAAAGCAAAGAGAACCTGTGCATATGGAAACCTAGCAAAAGGGTGTGCAAAATTCTAACAACGACAACAAATCATCTTCTTACAACCCCGTCTCTTCCAATTTCCCCATTTTATTTAAATTATTATATTATATGGAATATGAATAGACAAGAGACAAAATACTTTTCTATTGTTATCTAATTTGTTTGTACTTCTTACGACATAGTAAATGAATTGGCTTTTGTTGCTTAGAAGCTTCATATTGTTCATATGACATTTTGTACATTTTACCATGTTAATAAAATCTAGAGTTAATTTGTTTCCTAAATATTATGCACCATTGTCTATGTGACGTTTTATTTGATTTGCTCAGGTTTATGAGTCACACCATAATTGAAATACCTTGTATGGTTAAATGAACTCAATGCACTTTCTATTACGGTTGTGTTAATTTCACAAGTGTGTTCCCCATTCCAGATGAAATTCCAAAGAAAATCTCTCTAGAGCTTATCAATTCATTTAAGACTCTCTTTGGAGCATCCAAGGCTAAGAAAACATACCTCATAGTAGCTTGAAGGATCAATGTAACGAGAGTAATTTTGCCTCCTAAATATAGGTTTTTGAGAAACCAACAATCAAGCCTTAATCAAATTTTCTCTATCATTTCATCCAATTTGATCTGCTTGGGAGATCCTTCTATCAGTAGGACCTCATACCCTTAGATCACAGGGAGGCCTTGTTGATGATGATAATTTTGGATATGTTGGATTGCACCTTAAAGGGGTGTTAAAGAAAAACACTTGAGACTGACCTTCATTAACCTCTCCTCTTAAGGATTTTAAAAACATATTTGACATCTTTAGTACTCAAGCCTCCACTATAGAAGACTCTACCAAAAAGAGTGTTATTAACAAATTGCAAGTGAGACACTTAATCTCCACATCTAGCTACTTTAATTCTTGCCAAACTCCTTTGATTTAGGACAAAAGCCTCACAAAATTTTTTTCCATTAGAAAAAAGAGATAAGTGGATATATAACTTCTTTGGCATATGATGTTTTGTTGTTAGAATAAATAAATAAGCATATAATGGTTAACCTTCCCTAATTTCTTTGAAATGAAAGAAAAGGTTTTATAGAGATCTATTAACTAAAAATGCATTTGGAACTAAATTGATGCAACTCATTGTTAATCCCTTCTTATCATTATTATAACCAAAGACTTCAAGAGATTTGTCAATAAATTTCCAACACAATATATTACAACCTTTGCACATGTTTAAGTTTATATCCTCTATTACAATGGCCATGGGAACAATAATCCCTTTCAATGAGAGAAATGTCCTTGCTCAAAGAACAAGTATTACAAAATTTATCGAAAAATGAATGCCATTTATTTTAATAAACAAACTTTCTTATTATTAAGAAAACTTAAAACACATTTATTCTTAAGTGTCATTTATTTTAATAAACAAACTTTCTTATTATTAAAAAAACTTAAAACACATTTATTCTTAAGTTACTAATAAGTTACACATTGACTTTACATTAATTTGAGCTTTGACTATACTTTTTTTTTGTGTTGTATATCTCTCCGATATATTCCCATAAATTTTGAGTTACAAACGGTCCATGATATGAAATATACAACATTGGTTTTTTATACTCTCCAAGTTTAACATTATCCAATTTATTTATTTATACTCTCGAAGTTTAACATTATCCAATTTATTTACTTATTTTTAATGAAATGATTATCCAATTTATTTATTTATACTCTTCAAGTTTAACATTATCCAATTTATTTAATTATTTTTAATGAAATATTAATATTGATTAATATTATCCAATTTATTATTTATACTCCAAGTTTAATATTATCCAACTTATTTATTTATACTCTTAGTTTAACATTATTCAATTTATTTATTTATTTTTATGAAATATTAATATTAATTTACATTTGATTATTTATTTTTATGATGATGATGATGATGATTAACGTCCACTAAGATCTAATTGGT
>CBVK0101214151.1:0-31853 GCA_900067695.1 Picea abies | reverse complement strand
GTGGACAGCTCATTAGCATTGAACAATATGCTCGATTTTTTGTTTTAATCATTCCCAGGGGTCTTGTTGAGAATTCATTACATTCTAGAACAAATTGTATTGCCTTATCTCATGACACTTTGTGTCATGAGATTAAGGCGTCCATAATGGCAGAAACATATTTCTTCTACAGAAATGCACTCGGTTGCAAAAATCTCTAGATCCGATTGTAATGTAACCATATCAAAATACATTGCTTATCTTGATGCAAAGGAGCCTGTATGTAACTGATCCACATTCTACATAAGAGCTCATCTCGAATAGTCATGTAGAGAAATGATATAGAGAAATGTAGAGGGGAAGAAGAGTAGATTTACAGCAATTGTATTCTTTCTTTTCAATAAAATTCAAAGTCATTCTTTTATGAAGTTTCTATCTTTGTAAATTTGAAGTAAGATATTTGATGAGAGGAATTTGAAGAATCAGTCTGTTGATGAAGAAGGCAAGGCCCCCTTCTTTCGAGACAGAGTTGGATATTTCGTATAGTTTCCAATTCATTAGAGATTTGAGATTTGAGCATTATCTTTCAGCCGAAGTATGATTCCGTTTTCATTTTCAAATTGCTCATTAATTTAATATTGCAGAAGTAGCAATTTTGAAGTTCTGGAACTATTTTGAATATCTCATTAATTAGGAAGGTTTCATTCGATTTCAATAGATGTTGTTGATTTTATTATGATGATTATGGAGTAATAAGTAGAAGAGTTGGAGTATTTTATGTCATCAGTTTTCTCAGTAGATCGTTCATATGCTTAAAACACATTATGTGAGTTAGTATAGAACTAGTGCAAGATCAATGCAGGATTGGTACAAAACAGGTACAGGATAGGGTAGATTAGCATAAATTCTTTCAACAGTTTCTTTCATGAATTCAGGGAGTAGATTACAATCATTGAACAAACTCTCTCTTCAACCCTGCACATACAGTGTTGGTTCCTCTAAGTCTACCTCCCCGGGTTGACAATTAAATGTTGCAATATATGGTATATATCTAGCTCGACATTTTGGTGCCGTTGTCGGAGAGGAATGAAAAAGGATTGAAGAGTGGGTATTGTGTTTGTGGAAGGAAAATGGGAGTAGGAGATGTAAGACGGGAGGTAAGAACCTACGCATCTACTGTAGTAGGTTCCTCCGAAGCTTTGCCAAGTACATTTAATTTCAGCAAGTGTTTATTTAGAAGCAAGGTGTAGTGTGCAAGTGTGCTTTTATTTTCAGCAGCAAATGAGTCTTCATTTCAGAAATCTTAAATTCCATTCAGTAGTAAGAGAGTTTTTGTTTCAACAGTATAAGAGGGCATTCATTTGATTCAGTAGAAGTAATCTTCTTTTCAACAAGAGTGTCTTTCATTTCAGCAGATGATGTTCTTTTTCAGTTAGCAAGTGTGCAAATTTCATTTCAAGCAAGTGTGACTTTGCAGATTAGTTTTCAGAATTGGTTATTTTCAGTAGGTGTGATTTGAAAAGTTTTAGCAAACCCCCTACAACAAAAATCATAAAGATATAGCAAGGAATATTTAAATGGATTCAAGAATGATTGAAAGGAAGAATAGATTATTGTAGGAGTTTTCTTACATTTTCATGGAACTTGAAGAAATATCTGCAGCTTAAAAGATGGAAGAAAAATCAACATATTTTACAATCACTCCTGAGAATTCATTTCAAATAGAGATTCCATCAGATAAAGAACACACATTTAAGCCTGAGAGCAAAGAATCCCTTGCATGATTAACTCCTGTGTGTAGTCAAGAATGTGAATATCAAATTTCTGAAAATTTACAGCGCATGATAGGAGAAGGTGTGCAAGATGATGAAAAAAAGGTCAAAGGCATGGAAGATTTTATAGAGGAATGGTTCCAATCTATTATCTGGACAAAAGGAAATTTCCTCCTTCAACTCTTCTTGGTTATAGATTCAAGTACCTTGTTGGTTCCTCATGTCCAAGCAACTATTCAGGTACCATTTCTTTATTTGGATATGAGATTGTTTACCATTATGTTACATACATGGTTCCATTGGAAATTTGACTATACTTGAATCCAAGATCATTTCCTGTCAAGTAGGTTAGGATACTGTATATAAATAAAGATGTGTGGTTTGGCTTGGTATTAAATACAAAGATGTTGTATTCAAATTTTGGTGGTGATAATGAGTAAATCATATATCAACAGAAAGCAAAATCTTGGTCCCTACTTCTACATCATTTATCCTACTTAAGTTTACTTGGATCAGAGGTTGTAGTATCTTTAGAATTTCTACATTTTCAGAAACTCTAGATTGTCATTGGTGAGCAAGTCTTGTATTTTTCTGATATGCCATTAAGTCTCAGTGATCAGATGGATTTGCAACTGTGAAATGAAACTTTTATGAGTTGGTACCAGATAATTTGGAGAGGTCGGACTTTTGCATGCCTTGTTTTCAAATCCAGGAATGTTTCAGCAGAGAGAAGCCATCAATAACAAGTATTGATAGTTCTTTGTAAGTATTATCAACTCTGCTTTGTTTTGAAACATGATTGTTCAAAGATCATTTAATTTTTCAAACCAAATACAATGATTATATCCTACCCTTTTATTGCTTGTTCTGGACATTTGTATTCTTGCTTCTATCATTTAAACCATACTCTAGCTTTCAAAAAACATTTCCATTACCTATCCTAACCTCACCTATCATTAGATCTGAATTCATAATCATCACTATGCTCAAACCACTCACATTTTGTCTTAAATATCTCCAACAAACCCATAGAAAATCAAAAGTAGCAGGTCCTACAATTTTGCAATTTTACAAGAAATTGATTGCATGAGGACATGCAATGATCTCGATCTGGGGGATGTTGGGCCCCAATTTTGATCAGCTTTACCTATCTTTGCCTATGATAAAACCAATGTACAAGCCATTATGAAGACCTTTTTGACTCATGAATCCTAAATTTTCACTCCATGACCTACTTACAAGCAATATCAGGTAATCAAACAATATAATGGTCATTATTTTTGTGTTTGAAGAATTAAAATTTGATTTTTGGATTAATTTGTTTATGATGAACAAAGATGAGGTCATTTGCTATCCATTTGTTCCTCGTTCAGTACCAGATCCCATGGTAGTAGCACTTACAACTTATCTTATCGAAGGCATGGATTTTAAAATCTTATGACCCTTCTATGGATCGACACCTGTCAGTATGATTCCAGCTCATAGTTAGATATTTCTTTCAATTTCCATCACTTCCCACATAGTCAAATTCGGGCACTGATTTCAGAGCGATGAAGATGAATCTTGGAAAACTAAGATTTGGGTTTTGTGCAGAAGGGTCCAAAGTAGTTTCAAAATGGACAATTTCCAAAACTTCTTAACGGTTTGGGAGAAACTTCTGTTTTTCTAAACGGATAAAACCCAGATTTCATGGTTGTGCCATTTTTCCAAAAATGCCAAGTGCCAAGTGGATTGCCCAAAGGTTGAATGAGCTAAAAATTAGATTGCTACAAATTTATTACTCAGATTGAAACATTGCAACCTCCAACAAAAAGTGGACAGCTCATTAGCATTGAACAATATGCTCGATTTTTTGTTATCGTTCATATGCTTAAAACACATTATGTGAGTTAGTATAGAACTAGTGCAGGATCAGTGCAAGATTGGTACAGAATAGGTATAGGATAGGGTAGATTAGCATAAATTATTTCAACAATTTCTTTCATGAATTCAGGGAGTAGATTACAATCATTGAAGAAACTCTCTCTTCAACCCTGCACATATAGTGTTGGTTCCTCTAAGTCTACCTCCCCGTGTTGACAATTAAATGTTGCAATATATGGTATATATCTAGCTCAATAGCGTATGACTGGGAGGTTCATCCTTCGTATGCATCCAGCCGATTAATTATTAACATACAAGTTCTTTGTTGTTTTTATTATGTTTACTTCATTGGGAAAATGGTTATGTGAATGTCATGTATTTGTTCCTTTCTTGAAGAGTTGCATTCTTGTTTAAATATATGTTGTTAGATGCATTTAAAATTATGGTATCAGAAATGGTTAAATATGTGTGTGATATGTAGTTGGTAAGCTACAAGAAATTATTTGGCAGAAAAATCATAACTTTAGTCTGTATTTTCCATGTAATGTTCCTCAGTTGGGTTGGGGTACATTACAATATGGTATTATAGATTTAGGCTCAAACATTGGACCTGTGTGGGCCAAGAACCAGCATGAATTTGGAAAAAAATGTTGTTACATATTTGGATCTATGATGAATTTGGGGGGAAATGGGGAAAAATTAGAATGAAATCCCCAAATTTGTGAGTAAATTCGAGTTTTAAATGCCTAAAAATTGTTGACGAGATTATATGGGGTATCAATCTATAGAGTTGTAGAGTCAAAATTTGAATGGGAAGGTCAAAATTCATGTTTTAATGGTTGTTGAAGAATTGGGCAAAGTTTGATGGATCGACGACCAAGATCGCATTTGAATTTGAAATCAACGACCTAAATTCATTATAAAGTGATTTAAAAACCTATAAATTTTTTCAGAGTTTGGAAAGTTCTAGCAGATCGACGACCGAGATCCATTTTGAGTGGTTGGGAAAATGAAATAGATCGATGGTTTGGATTAATTTTTTATCATTTGGAAGGTGGAGAAAATCCAAGGTTGAGATTCATTTTCAGCAGTTTGGAAAGTGGATCAAATTGGAAACCGATATTAATTTTCAACAATTTGGAAGTGGAGCAGACCAATGGTCGGATCAACAAATTTGGTGAAGTGTTTTGTCTTCCAAAGGAAATCATCGATGGTCAATGGTCGGGTCAACATAATTCATGAGCTGATTTAATATGCCAAGAGAATTTGTCGATCGTCGATGAAGAAAAGAGGGTGATGATGTGTCATGCCACATCACCATCCAAGTGTCATGCCATGTCAGTTTATATTCCATGCCAAAACCCACATTCCATGCCACATTAGTTTTGTTTCCACCTCATTCAAAAAATGATCGATGGTCAATAATTGGGTCAGCTTAATTAGTAAAGAATTTCATTCATCCTAGAGAAATCCCTAATGGTTGATTATTGATGGTTGGGTCAGTGAGCTTAGACATGTCTTTCAAGTTGATTTCCAAAGGAAGGGGTCGATTTCCAATGGTCAGGTCAATATTTTTGGTAGAGTGTTGTGTGCATCCAAATAAGAATGTCGATCAATCGATCGATAGAGCTTCGATCAATGGCCTAGATTGTTTCAACTTGAGTAATCAACAATGGAGATTCATCCATAGGCCTGAGAAAGGTTTAGAGTATCAACGAATAATATTATCCACTAGTTTTAGATCAACGATGTATATTAAAATACTTTTATAACAGTAAAAAAGTCAATTTTTATACAAAATTTTATGGTTTTTGAAGGTCATAAACTTGTAGAACGATTTTGAGGGCATAAACGACATTTTTAGGTAGTCAAAAGTCATGAGAATAAGATATAAAAATATACATCTTGTCTATGTAGATTAAATAAAAGAACTCATAGAGATGTTTCCAACAAGCTATCTTGGATGCAAAACAGAGATCATATGAGAAAGTTACAACCGAAACTATAGAGGGTATATTTTCAGCACTAGTTTAATTCCAGAGGGAATAACTCCTTGATTGGAAGTATGCTTGGGGAACATGAGAAGTCTATGGAAATATTATGAACCATAGAGGTCATGTGTGGAGCCATACTTGGAATCTAGGTACATAAAAATGTATAGGAAGAGAAATAAGACACTTGTAGCATACAGGGCTAAAAATGTAAAATAGAAAAACTTTTGTAGGTTCTAACTATCATTTTGGAGCTTGGTTTAGGGTGAAATTTTGAAATATAATTCAGAAAGTAGTAATGAATATACCCAGTTGATATTCTATCAAAATCCCAAAGGATTTGGTGTAGGGGGTGCATGAATAGGGATGAAATTGCTAAGCTGAGAGAAAGTGCAAAGGGGAAAAGTTGTCATTTCCATATTGCTAGAGATTTTGACTGGAGCATCAGTTTGATAGTATGATAGTTTTTGTGAATTTAGTGTTGGCATTTTAATATGTGTTTCTTAGAAACTTTTTCTTGGTTTCTGATATATTTACCTTTGTAGGTGGCCAAAGTTGGTGTTTGAGGTTATTTTTCACTTGGGAGAAGGTGCACAAAAGGGGTAAGCTGACAATATTCAATTGAGTATAATTATTCTCAGTGCTCAGAATTGAGAAAGTAGTCATTGGAAATATATACGATATTAGAATACATATATCCACTCAAAATTTAGTTTTGAGCCAAAGGATCCCCAAGGAATCAAAATAAAGGTGACAAGTGGACTTGAAGGACATCGTTCAGTAGAATGGGAATTTCAGGAAGCCATAGATTTTGGTTTGTAAATCAGAATGAAGCATGAATATGTTTATTGTAAAGGAAATATAGAGGAAAAAATGACAAGAGGCTTAATTTCTCCATGGGAGAATTTTGTTTCTCCATAAAGTTGCAGTAAAAAGTGGAATCAGATTCCATGAACCATGTAACTACTCAAGGTGAAGAATGTTCCAAATAATACCAAAAAATTGGAGAAACTTTCCCAAATGATAGAGGCGAGTGTTATATATTATGGTTGGGTAAGGAAGAATATTGAAACTCATTATAGTGCCTATACATATGTATAGAGGAAAATTTGAAGTATAATAGCTTGGAAAGGCAAAAATGGTGATCTTATTAACATAGCATTGTTAATA
The DNA here is from genome assembly GCA_900067695.1 of Picea abies. Taxonomy (NCBI): domain Eukaryota; kingdom Viridiplantae; phylum Streptophyta; class Pinopsida; order Pinales; family Pinaceae; genus Picea; species Picea abies. Next base: position 25,078 of record CBVK0101214151.1, on the reverse strand, counting down.
AGAAGAGAACTCCAACAGAGAATGTTGTGTGAAGGAATTTCTAGCAAGAAGATAAGATTCCAAAAGTGAGGCTTGTGTGGGTTTGTTTCATATTAGTACCAAGATCCATTGGACAAGAAAGAATGTTGATATTGTACAGTTGGTTGAAGAATCAAACAGATGAAAAGGGAAGTGAAAGGTTGTAGATCATGTGATGCAAGGATGACAAAGGACTAAGTAAGAGAAAATAAAGATTAGTATTTAGTTTGTATAGACTCTGAATGGATTGCAAAGTAAAATCAATAAATGTTCTCACATAAATCATGAATCCAACATGTAAGGAATGTCATCTACATGCAAAAGGAGTTAAGGAGGACCCCATAGCCTTGAAGGTAGAAATATAGTGAAGGATAAAAAGATTGATAGTAGAAAAGGAAAAAGGATATCATGAGATGATGTGTGACTCATGTAGTGGATGAGTCATATCTATGTGTAAGCATAGGAATGCAGGATGAAGGAATTGTTAGACATGATCTAACAACTTTTGTTTAAAGTAATCAGAGCATGAAAGATGCCTCTATTATCAAAGTGTGAAGTGGAAGCAGGGTACAAGTGAAAATGGAGGAGTGTAGAATTCTAGTGGAACAGAATGGTATCGAGTGGCCAAGTAGTGCTTCACAGTGAATCACTCAATGAATTGAAGAGAGGTGTTTAAAATTGAGCAAATCCATGGATAGCAAAGGGTATTAGAAAATATGACATAAAAGAAACATTTCATAACGATTAAATGTCAATAAATGAGGATGGTATTTCAAGACTAGTTTGGTCAAGGAAATGGGGAGTGGTTAATTAGATTGTGGTGTTAATATTTAGCTAGAGTAGTGAATATTACAACACTATGAATATTGAGAAATTTAGCCAAAATGTTGAGATAGGATTCTCTGAAGGAAGTAGTTGTGAGATGGAAACAATAGTGGATCTAGTGGCTGGAAATACATAATGGCCACGTGGGGCCTGGATAGAAGGTTTATAATAGGGGAAAGTGGTGCACCGTTGAGAAGAATGGCAGCGCACAGGGAAACAAGTTTCTATAATAATTTAAGGATGACCCTCTACAATAAATAAATAAATAAATAAAGTTGAAATAAATATGCATTGGAGTGCATGATAGAATTGATGCATGATGTATACAATAAAGATAAAATGTTTTTGCATGAAATCAACATGAAATATTAAATGCTTAATGCATATTGATGTGCATTGGTGCATGTGAGAATGCTTGAAAATGGTTTTTGCATGAGTATAGACTAAAGGTTGTTTTTAGTTCTGTGTAAAATAATTATGTCATGATAATTGAATAAGACTAATAATGGATTTTGTATCCCGGAAAAATGTTATGGCATCACTGAGAATGATGTTGATAATGTTGTTGCATAATAAATTAATTTGTTGGCCCTCGATTAAGTTTTGGAGAACCTTGGTTGTGTTTGACCATTTTTGGGACTTCAACAGGCTGGTCGAAGACGAAGCGCTAGGCAAAGTAGAGATTGCGGGATGTCGCCCCCTTTTGTGGGATTTTTGGGTTTAGGGTTTATGTAATGGGTATGGGATGTCGGACCATGGGTTAACCCACATTTAGGCCCCTTTTGTAAAGTAGAAATAAATATCTTGGTAATGTAAGTAGGTGGTGCTAAGTCAGTTGTAAGCTAGTGAGATAAGTGCAAATAGTTGTAAATTCTTTGTGCATATTGTGTGTTGAGAACTTGCAAAGCTAAGTGCAGGTGATTGTAAGAAGGCTCTATTATGTGCCAAGATCGGGGAAGGAGGATCTGGCCAGGTGTGCGCAGATCTCTTGTCCTATGCGAAGTTGGTTTTGTGGATCTGTGCATGTACGAAGATTGAGATAAGATAATAAAGAAAAAGAAGAGTTGGTGGACATAGCCCCACGTTGGGGGTGAACCACGTATATCCTGTGTTATGGTGCTTTGCGTTATGTTGTTCATGTGGTTGTGTATTTATTTTCTTAGTGCTTATTCTGGTTTTCCTTTGTTGTAAAGCTACTGGACATGAAGTTTTGGATTTCCCTAGAATGATTGTTAAATTTGAGAATATGATCATGAGACAAGAAAACCATGAGGAAGGTCAAGAGACTAATAATATGATAAAGAACCATAAAGAATCGGAGGCTATATTATTGGAGATGAAAGAAACATTGAATGATCATAGCGACACGAGGTTATCATAGATTTTAAAAGATAAAGAGTGCATAGAAACACGAATAAGAGACTTTGACATAGACTGTGTATTGGATGCAGAAACAAGGGTGAACATTATTACAAAAAGTACTTGGGAAATCTTAGGAAAGCCTGCTATGATTCCTTCATTGGGAGGAATAGGATTGTTTAATGCTATGATTCCTTCATTGGGAGGAATAGGATTGTTTAAAGGAAAGCTGATAACCCTATGTGGAAGACTTTCCCATGTACCTATGGTTTCTCATGGAACATCGACAAAAGAAGAATTCGAGGTCATTAAGTTTTCTGAGAACAATGCTCCCTTTTCACTTTTGTTAGGAAAGCCTTGGATCGAGAGAGATCATATCCGATGGAGAGAAGAAGAGGAAGCTATAGAACATAAAAAGAAAGAATTAAGGGATTTCATGGCTAATAAAATAACACACTTAATAAAAGAACAAGAGGACAAGTTGAAGCAATTGAGGGCCAGAAACCTAGATGTCGAAGTTGAAAGAACACAAGAAGGCTTAAAGAACCTATCCATGCAGGAGAGTAGAGCACCTACTCCAGAAATAGTAAGAGAAGAAGTATTATCCTCGAACCTTATGAAATATCCTCAACAGTGAAAAGCTACTATGCTAAGAAAAGACAAGAACAATAATGGAAATAGGAATCTAGAGATGTATATCACAGGAAAGAAAGCTAGAAATCTCAGTAAGAAGAAAGAAAAGATAGAAAAATTGCAGAAAGAACACAAGAAGGCTTAAAGAACCTATCCATGCAGGAGAGTAGAGCACCTACTCCAGAAATAGTAAGAGAAGAAGTATTATTCTTAAACCTTGTGAAAGATCCTCAACAGTGTGAAGTTACTATGCTAATAAAAGATAAGAACAATAATGGAAAGAGGAATCCAGAGACGCAGATCATAGGAAAGAAAGCTATAAATCTCAGTAAGAAGAAAGCAAAGCTAGAAAAATTGCAGGAGGTTCTAGAGAGGACTGCGCAAAAGGAAGACTTGCAGAACTTGAACCTCGCCAGAATAGCAGAACAACGCCGACTAGCACTTCGCCATGGCAACATAGTATGATCGTTGGAGGCGTCCCGACCATTAGAACAACGCTCAAGAACATCTAGAAACCCAGTTATTGCTGGAACATTCGCCATTGGACCATTGGGACCATGCCATAAGGGATGTAATTGTATTGATTGAGGCATTCCTACCCATTGGCCGAATCCATTACGATGTTATATATTTAACCCATCGACTATCTTACCATGGATACTTTTTCCAATTATGATTATCCAATCCCACAGAGAACTAATCACTTTCATGTAGTGCTTATTGTAACATCGACATCTATTCTTCTACTTTGATTATTTGTTCACCGACCCAAGGTATCTTATCTCGAGCGTGTATGTCGGCCGACCTTACAGTAGAGAAATTCTTCGAAGAAATCCTCATAGACCTCATGGCTGAGAAGGTCCTTTCCACAGGAGTACAGGCCTCATCAACGAGAGGAGTGAAATAATTCCCATCGACTACACCTCAATCTGGGCCCTCCTGAACTGTGAAAGAGAAGAGATGAAAGCATCACGACGACTTAGCAAATGTGAAGCTCATCCCATCAATCCTACCCAACTATATCTTGCCTCTGGTTGGCACAGTTAGTCATGATAGCGTCCTGAGGGACTTCGACTATACACTAATTACTGTATACCTCCCAAAGGGGATACACGCAGTTGGACTGTAGTTAGGACAAATTATGACGCTAAAGATCAGTGACTTCAACTTAGGATACTGCAAGAACTATGGCATGATCGCACCACACAAGTAATTGACCAAGACAACAAGGAATAATTCGAAGATAATCCCCTAGTCGTGGACCATGGACATCGCAATATCAACCATCCTCAATGTGATGAAGATACCACACTTCGATATACATCAGGAGGTTAACGTGTGCGTTAAAATCCTCCTTCCATGCTACAATAGTGGTTAGTTGTGGTTGGATCAGCGCATCACAGTAGATCCAGTGTTGATCCATCAGATCACCCAATTAAGAATGCAAGTACCCAACCCTCAGGATTTTTACCCAGGGAAGGTTGCAGATCGCACCCTCGCACAACGCATAAAAGAAACTTACGACGTTGTAGAGAAAGGGAAATTGGGCTACAAGGTAGCCTCCATCCAAAATGTCACAGTGTGTCTAGCCTGCCAGTTGATCACTGGTAAGCTCGTTAGGAAGAACAGACTAACGCAGGTCATGGGGTTCATCATCGAACTTGCAAGAAAATGAGTCGAAGGGATGCAAATGAACCGGGCGAGCTTCCTCGTCAACCAGTTGGATCAAGATTTCCATAAAGAATAGGACCAGGGCTATGAGTTTCATTTTAGTTGGTTGTTGATTCTCTTTTCCTTCATTGCTTGGGATATGCCGGAAGGAGCAACCTTCTCTGAAATTGAGTCATCTGAACCACTGGCCGTGAAGTTCACTACGCTCTGGTATTCGAGTGACATGGAAAAACAATGGAAATCCAATGTAGTGTTCCACACATATTATTTACAGCTGAAGAGGGTCATTGAATATTTCCCTCGCATGACATCAAATACCCTACTTAGGCCACTTTTGAAGTTCCATGCAGATAGGAATTTCATTTACATCATTGCGCGTGGGGACGGACACAAGGAAGAGCTCCAATCCTATTACAAACTCATAGAGGAGGACATGGAAAAAATAATCAAGGAATGCCCTGCAGAGTTCCTTGTACCAGTTAAATAGACAAAACTCTCTTAACCCAACCTCATCGAAAGTACTGTAGTCACCCGAGAATAATATGATGCACCCAGTAGCAGCAAGAAGAAAAAGAAGGAAGAGGTACAGGAATTGAGCAGCGCATCAAAGGAAACTACACCAGATTCACCTAAAGGAGGAGAAGGTGATGAAGTAGACAAAGAAGAGGATGAAAGGGAAGAAAACAAATAGGAACATGGTGAAGTAACACCACCTAAGGATCCCATCATGGAGGCTGAGACATCCAAGAAAAGAAAGGGGTCCTCGAAGAAAACTTCATCGCGAAAGAAGTCAAAATCTAATAAACCTCCATTTCAGACTGTGCTCATGGTAGATGATATTGACCTCATCATTGCCACTGTATTAGATACCTCAGAGGATATTTTGCAGTGAAGCAAAGCCAAACAGGAGACAATGTTTGACAGGATCGAGGCGAAGCTCAAAGGGGTACATAGACCTCTTTATTTGAGTTGTGCAAGGTCTACTGCAACATTGTTAGTAGAAGACATAGAAGTAGGAGATGAGTCTGCCCAACTATGCAGATTAGAAGACTCGATTGAGGATCACCTTCGTCAGTTCCAGGAGGAAAAGGAGTAGGCCACAGAGGCATTAAAGCAAGAAAAAGAAGAATCCATAGAACAACGTTGGGTTGTGCAGCAAGAGAAAGATGACCTCTAGGCGAAGTTTGCAGAGGATAAAGCGCAAATCCAGAAGGAAAAAGAACAACTGCTCACAGAGCAGATGGGAGTCAAGGAGGAGGAAAAAGAACAACTGCTCACAGAGCAGATGGGAGTCAAGGAGGCAGTCACCAGATCACTTCACTCTGTTTCGGGCCTCACACAGATAGAAAAAGACACAGTGGAGAGTCAAGTGGAGAGGCTCATTGAAGCTATTCAACAGCTTCAAGAAAGAGTGGCAGAAACAGAACTGTAAGTCGTGCCAAACACTCCACAGGAAGTGCGATATCAGAGGGAAGCAACTGCTTGGAGTGCAGTCGAAAGAATCAAGGCATTGGCCTTAGAATGAAAGAAATTAAGAATTCGAAGTGCACATACCTACAAGAGCATTGCAGAGGACCCAGAACGAAATCCATTGGAGTCACAGCTCCAGGAGGCAAAGAAACAAGAAGCGACAGTACAAGCACAATTGAATCCACTGCCAAGAGTCGAGAGGATGAAAAGGTCCCAGGAACAATGCACCGTTCATCTCGCCCCCTTTTGTGGGATTTTTGGGTTTAGGGTTTATGTAACGGGTATGGGATGTAGACCCATGGGTTTACCCACGTTTAGGCCCCTTTTGTAAAGTGATCTCGCCCCCTTTTGTGGGATTTTTGGGTTTAGGGTTTATGTAACGGGTATGGGATGTCGACCCATGGGTTTACCCACGTTTAGGCCCCTTTTGTAAAGTATAAATAAATAGCTTAACGATGTAAGTAGGTGGTGCTAAGTCAGTTGTAAGCCTGTGAGCTAAGCGAAAATAGTTGAAAATGCTTTGTGCATACTGTGTGTTGAGAAATTGCAAATCTAAGTGAAAGTGATTGTAAGAAGGCTCTGTGTTGTGCCAATCTCAGGCAAGGAGGATCTGGCGAGGTGCACGTAGATCTCTTGTCCTATGCGAAGTGGGTTTTGTGGCTTTGTGCATGTACAAAGATTGAGAGAAGATAATAAAGAATAAGAAGAGTTGGTGGACATAGCCCCACATTGGGGGTGAACCACGTATATCCTGTGTTATAGTTTTTTGTGCTATGTTTTTCATGTGGTTGTGTATTTATTTTCTTAGTGCTTATTCTAGATGAATGTTAAGAAGATAATATGTATTAGGTTATTAGCCTCCAAGAGAAGAAGTCGACTAGAAGAATTAATATATACTGAACAGACAGGTACCCAGAAGGAGAAGTCGGCCCTAGTAAGTCTACCAGAACCACTATAAATATAGGGTGCTAGTATCTCATTTGACACATCTCAGCAGTTGCAGAAAGCTAGTTCTGCGCAGTGCAGTTGCATTCTTGTGCGCAGGTTTAGAGGAGAGTTGTTGGTGCAGCTGCTATAGCTAGAAGTTATGTTTTGGATTGGACTATCTCTTGGCTAGGGTTTGGAACATCTAATCATCCTTTGTTGATTCACTATCCTTGGGGAAAGGTGTGTTACCCTTTGTATGGCTATCTAGCCTAGGGTTTGCTTCCATAATGATTCTTTGTCAAGGTTAAGGTGCTTGGAGGGTGGCTTCAGCCTATGGTTGGGTGATAAGGGTATTGCCAATGGTAAAACGAGCACACATCCTTCAGTAGTGAGGTTTTCATATCCTACAAACTTTCCATTCAAGGCATCGAGAATGACAGGGTTTAGGTCTCCACTGACCTCCCATACATATTCATTTCATATAATCAACCAAACTTTCAAAACAGATTAAATTACATTAGTGAAACTCAGATTTAACATTTATTTAACATATGGAATCCACCCTTGAGAACATAAAGAAAATAGTATTCATTAATAAACATTTACTACGTACATTGAGAAATAATTATCTAGTTTCAATTATCCTTCCAACCAACCAATTGACTAAGGGTGAATGCCTTTCCACCCAACCATAGTCTCTGTTGCACTTATGCTTTTCTACAACAAGCCACCCATGCGCCAGGACATGATACCACTAGGTGACTCTCACAAGCTTCTCCTTAGGTCAAGGAAATTGGTCAAGAAGGTTACACTCCTTCACTACAATGGAAATAAAAGAAATCCCCTCTTCCCACTGAGATCAGGGCCTCCAAAAACTTACTATGTTCCTTACTAGTTGGATTTCATATACACAAGGGAGTCCCTTCTCTGCTACACAGTCCCTTGGTGTCCTCCTCTTACTAACATCAATTTATTTCCAGCAAACACCAACCCATGGCCTTCTCCTCTCCAATATGGATATGGGTATTCTCTATTCCAATGTTGACCATTCATTTCTTGGGAAAGATTCCTATTTTCCTCATTAAATATTCCCATTTTTCCTTTGCTTCGGTCTGTGAGTGAGCTCTATATGCTCATTTGTGATTCTCCATGCACACTCATTATGTGTTTCCATCTATGTATGTGCCCTCTTTCTCCTCATTCATTTTCCTAAATTGGAACATTCTCCCTTTTCCTCAGGTTCCCCAACTTGCTTATGTCAAAAGAAACCACTAGGGTCAAGCTCTCGAATAAAAGGGGAAATTTCTGGCATGTTTAGCTAACAATTGCAACAGACCCTTCACTCTTCCTAGTACAAGTTCTGAAGGCAGTCATAACTGCTCCAACTACCTGATTGAATGCCATTAAAGGGTTTCTTGTGGACATGGCAGACATGGTACTTTAGACAGGTTAGTCATTCAAGGTCTTGCATGTGTAGGTTGGATTGCTAGGTATTCTTCCTATTTTTTTCACATAACTTCCCAGTTCCCCCTCACCATTTCCCATCACGGTATCATGGATAGTACTACAAGGATTCTCCTCTTAGTCAGTTGATTGGTGTTTTCATTAATCATAAAACATAATTATAGTCTTCTTCAATTACAATGCATGAAGTATTAAGTGTAATTGTAGACTCGGGGGAAACAAGGTGTTACATTTCCCTCCCCCTTAAAGAAACATCGTCCTCGATGTTTTAACATCATATACACAGTTTATACATAAAACAAAAACGGGTATGCCATACTCATGGAATCCTCCAGTTCTCATGTGGCCTCGTTTTCTCCAAATTGCTTCCATTTCACCTTAACCTGAACGCCAATTCGGTTCCATAGCAATGTTTGTTTCCTATCCAGGATGCATTGAGGATTGAGCTGGAATTCTTCCTCTAGTTTGCATGTATCATAGTCCAATCAATAACATGATTATAATCATGAATATACTTTTTTAATAAGGATACATGGAACACATTGTGAGGTTTAATAGTAGGTGGTAGAGCAAGTCTATATTTCACTAGTCCCACTCTTTCTAGGATTTCAAACAATCCATAGTAGTGGGGTGCTAACTTGGCACAAGTTTCCATTCTTAGGGAGATCCTCTTGAGTTTTACCCTGATATACAAATGATCACCCACCTTAAATTCCTTATGATTTATCTTGCTATTTGCATAGATTTTTTGTTGGTCCTAGGTTGCTTTTATGCAACATCCCTAATTTTAATCTTCGTAAATTGTAATGTAAATGTATAAATGTGAATTAGGTTTGTGATTCAATGTGTTGGGGCGAAGATCCTGTATTAATTTACTATGGCTAGGGGCCAAATTGTATATTATGTGCATCGAATAATTAATAAAAATAGTAATCACAGGTTGCAATACAAAGGGGATGAAGAATGATGGGGCGCTATGATTCCACATGAGAGAGGGGTCCAAGGAGGATTTTTTTAATGGGTATTAATCCAACCCACTTTCCTGAATTATTATCTTCGTGTAGAAACTTCTAAATTGTTGTTGAGTGCTCCCAAATCCAATCATTTAACTAATGTAAGAGGGTGGGTGTGAGAAGTCACATCCCATAGTTATTGAGAGCATGGGAATGAGTACAATCATTTTTAGGAAGAGTGAGAATCAAGCAAGCAAAGGAGAAGAAAATAAATTCATATGCAAAATAGAGACAATTTTTACAGGCAGGTTTTTGGGAGCAAGATGAGGAGCTGAGTGTTGGAAAGACCAGTAGCCGTGTTGTGCTTAAAGGGATCCATTGTTTGGTTGTGTTTTATGCTGAGAAATAGACATTTGTGCCTGTAAAATGGATTGCAATCCTATAGTGTGTTTTCCTTTTGAGGAAATGGTTCAAGATCCTTGTGAAGGTTGTTTTGAATACTCCTGAAGCAACTGAGATTTCCTGGATTTCCTAGCTAATATATTCCTGGCCAACCAGGTGCAATGGAAGCCTTGATAAGTGAATGGTACAACCGAAGGGACTATGAGAAGTAAAAGGGGTACATTCCTTGGGTTGTGCAGGTTATGGGGAAGATATCTGGAGGATTGGAACTGTTGTGGGAGTAAAACCTGGTTTGGGGCAATTGTGTGTGGAGAGTGGACAGCCAAGAGCAGTGGATCTCCTTGTGGACTCATAGTTTTATCTTGGGGGTGGCCATTTATCGAGAGAAAATAAGTAGTAGTGCCTATGATAGTAGGTTCATCCTTCATACACAACCAATCGATTAAATATTAACATATAAGTTTTCTATTGTTTTTATGATGATATTAGGTTATGTAAATGTTTTATATGAATGTTGTGTGTTTGTTGTTTTTCTTGAACAATTGCATTCATGGTTTTCTTTATGTTGTGGATGCATATAGAAATATGGTATTGTAAATGCTTAAATTTGTATGTTTTTCTGTAGCCGTAAGCTACATGATTAGTTAGCATAATTTATTTTTATTTTTATCAGTATTTCCATACATAATGGACCTAAGTTGGGCTGGGGAACATTACATTATGGTATTAGAGTTTTTGGTTTAAATAATGGACCCATGTGGGCCAAGAATCAATGAAAATTTGGTAAAATTTTTTGTTATAGATTTCGATTTGTACAAATTTGGGGGGAAATGGTGACTAGGGAAAAATCCCCAAATTTGTGAGCAAATTCTGGTTGGTTTTTCCTTATAGCCATCAAAGAGAGGTCTAATGGAGTAAATCTACAAAGTTACTTATTTAAAATTTGACTTGGAAGGTCAAATTTCATGTTTTAATGGTCATTGTAGAATTTGGGAAAAATTTGACGGATCAATGGCCAAGATCTATTTTCGGTATTTTGCAAAAGAAGCAAATCGACTGCCATGATTCATTTTTGCACATTGGAAAAGTTAAAGAATTGACGATAGAGATTCATTTTGGGGGGTTTGTAAAATGGATCAGATCAATGGTCGAGCCTTGTTTGTTGATTTGGGAAAAGTTTGGTGAGTCAACCGTTAAGGTCATTTTGAATTGGAGATCGACGACCCAGATTCATCTAGGATTTGGTTGAAAATTTCTAAGTGTTGGAGTTCACTAAAAGAATTCATCGATGGTCGATGGTCATATCAGAGAGATTGCAAATAAATTTTAGTTTGCTAACAGAATTCATTGATGGTCGATGATCGGATTGGCGAGTTTGGAGAAGAGTTTGGTTTGGCCAAAAGAAATCTTTGATGGTCAATAGTCAATGATTAAAGTTCGATGAATTTTGTAATAAAGTGGTTGTTGAGGAAATTCATTGATGGTCGATGATAGGGGTTTGGAGAGATTTGTGGGAAATCTTGGTTTCTAAGAGAAATGACTGATGGTCTATGGTTGATGATTGGGTCTCAAGGAGATTCACGAGCAGGTTTGGTTTTCCAAAGGGAATCGTCAATCATTGATGTAGTGCTGGAAATCAACGGTCCATATTGTTTCTAGTCGAAGATCAATGGTGGAGATTCATTCATGGGCCCGGGGAAGGTTTAGCAGATCAACAGTTGGGATTTCACCCGATTGAGATTGACAACTCAAATTAAAAGATTGTTATAATAGTAAAAAAAATCATTTTTCTATGAAATTTTTAGGTTTTTGAAGGTCTTAAACTTACGAGGTGATTTTTAAGCCCTAGGTTTTTAAAGTTCTATAACAATTTACTCTAGGCATGAAACAAAGCTCGTATGAGAAAGTTACCACTGAAATGGTTAAGGTAAAAGTTTGGCACCAATTTGCTTCCAAAGGGCATAACTCCTTGCTCAAAAGTATGTTTGAGATATAGGAGTAGTATATGCAAATACTATGAGCCATAGAAGGAATCCATGGAGCCATATTTGGAATCCGAGTACGCAAAAATGTGTAGGAAGAGAAAGAAGACACATGTAGCATATATGGATAAAATGTAAAACAATCAAAACTTCTATGGGCTGTAACTAACAATCAAGAGCCCAGTTAAGGGTGAAAATTTGGCAGATCGTTTAAAAGGTAGTCATGGTTATACCTAATTGATATTTTGTTAAAATACCAAAGGAGTTGGTGTAGGGATGCATGAATAGGGCCAAAATTGCTAAGCTAAGAGAGTGCAAAGGGGAAAAGTTGTCATTTCCATATTGTTGTAGATTTTGACTAGAACATTAGTTTGACAATATGAGAGTTGTTGTGAATTTAGTGTTGGAATTATTATCTATGTCACATAGAAATTTTTTCTTAATTCCCAATAGATTTACCTCTCTAAGTGGAAAAACTTAGTGTTTGAGATTATTTGCACCAAGGAGAAAGGTGCACAAAAGAGGTAAATTGGAAATATTAAATTTCCTATAACTTTTTGCTATGTGCTCAAAATTGAGCAAGAAAATAGTCAGTGGAAAGATATTGGATAGGAGAATCTATATATCCACTCAAAATTTAATTTTTAACCAAATAATTCTTAAGGAATCACAAGGAAGGTCACTGATGAATTTGAAGGAAATCATTGAACATAATGAGAATTTCAGGAAGCCATAACTTTTGGCTCAAAAATCAGATTGAAGCATGTGTATGGTCATTGGAAAGGTAATCCAGAGGAAAGAATGATAGAAGGCCAAATTTCTCCAGGGGAGCATCAGGTTGCTCCATAAGGTTGCAGTAAAAGTGGGATTGGATTCCATGAACCATGTAATTACTCAATGTGAAGATTTTTCCAAATAATGTCAAAATTTGGAGGAACTTTCCCAGAGGATAGAGGTGAGTGCCAAAGGTAATGGATTGGGTAAGGAAGAGTGTATATTCTCATGATATTTCCTATGCATAAGTATAGAGGCACATATGAAGTGAAATGACCTAATAATGGGAAAAGGGGGTTGAGCTTATTAACATGGCATTGTTAATAAGAAAATAAACACTCAAGTAGAGAGTGTTGTGTGAAAGGATTGCTAGCATGAGGATAAGATTCCACAAATGAGGATTGTGTGGTTCTGCTCTATATTAATCCTAGGATCCATTGGATAGGGAAGTAGGTAAATCTTGTGTAGTTGGTTGAAGCATCAAAGAGCTACAAAGGGAAGTACAAGTCTGCAGAGAATTGTAGAGCAGGTGATGCAAGATTGATAAATGAATGACTCAGGAAGAGCATATAAATATTAGTATTCAACTATTACAAAATATGAATGACTTGCAAAGGAAATCCAATAGAGTTTCTCACACAAAGCATGAATACAGTAGGTGAAGAATGCCATTTGCATGCATAGGGTGTTAAGGAGAACCCCATAGCCTTGAAAGTAGAAATGTAGTGAAGGCTGCAAAGCTTGCTACAAGATAAGGAAAAAGGGTATCATGAGATAAGGTGTGACTAATAGAGTGTATGAGCCATGTCTTTGTGCAAGCATGGGAATGCAATAAAAACAAATTGTTAGATGTGATCTAGCAACTTTTGTCTAAAAGTATTAAGAACAAGAATTTTTCCTCTATTACAGAGTGTGTAGCAGATGAAGGATACATGTGCAAATGGAGGAGTGTAGCATTCCATTTGGATCAAAGTGGTATTGAGTGGTCAAGTAGTGCTTCATAGTGAATCACTCCATGAAGTGAAAAATGGAATTTAAAATTGAGCAAATCAATGGATGGAAAATGATATTAGAAATATGACATAAAAGAAATATTTCAGAATGTTGAGATGTCACTCAATGATAATGGTGTTTCAAGATTGGTTTGGTCAAGGAAATGGAGAGTGGTTAATTAGAGGTGGGAGTGTTAATATTCAACTATTGTAGTGCATGTTACACCATTATGAATATTAGTAATTTTATTCAAATGTTGGGACAAGATTCCTTGCATAAAGGAAACAATTGTGAGATGGAAACACTACTGGATCTAGTGGCTGGAAATGTAGAATGGCCTAGTGGGGATTGGCTAGAAGGTTTAGAACAGGGGCCAATGGTGCATAGTTAAGAAGAATGGAATTGCACAGGGAAACACGGTTCTACAAGAAATTAAAGGATAGCCATCTACAACAACAACTAAATAAACAAATAAAACTAAAATAAATATGCACTGGAGTGCATGATAAAATTGATGCATGGTGCATATAAGAAAGATAGAGTGCATGTGAATGAAATAGGCACAATGTGATTAATTTGTTAATGCAAATTGATGTGCATGGGTGGATGTAGACATGCCTAGACATTATATGGCATGAGTGTAGACTAAGAGTAGTCTGCTAATATATATATATATAGTGATATTTGAGTATGGCTAATATATATATATATATATATAGTGATATTTGAGTATGGCTAATGATGGATTGTGTATCCAAGAAAAATATTATAGCATGGTTGAGAATGATGTTGAGTATGTTGTTGTTGCATATGAAATCCATCCATATGAAGACAAAGGAGTATGGTAAGAGTGCTGGCCAAAGAGAATTAGTGAATGGAGCCAACAAGTTTCTACAAAATATCAAATGATCAGGTAGCATCAAGTAATTTGATAACAACCATGCAAATATGCATTTGGTTGCTTATGTTGCATAAAATGATGAAGGGAATTGAGGTAATAATTCCCTTAGTTAAATTTCAATATTTGGATTGATGTGTAAAGGTAGAGAGGCTTGGAGGTACAAATGTTTAATGCTTGAAATCTTTTATATAACATTAGTGGTATGTTATGTTGGTTAAGAGATCATAACCAAGTCTAGTAAGAAGATATATTCATGCTATAACAATGAATGAAAATAGAAGAATTCATGTGTGAGGCCATGTTGTGGTTGGATATGGAAAGGCTATAATGCCATACAAATGCTTAATGGTCTTCCCTTATATAATCGATGTTTGGATTGGAACCTCTTTGCCAACACTGGATATCACAAAGGGATCATGTTCTTAGTGTTGTATATGGGTTGAAGAAGAAGGTATCCGAATAATTGAACAAGTAATTGGGAATGGCTTGTATGATGTGTTAAGGAGTTGGATAGACTTTCCAACTCACATGGTGGAATCTGTGACATGGGTTTGTGGTATTCTGAAGTCAATGAAAGAATGCATTGTGTAGATGTGGCCATGGGCATTGGCACATTGGTTTTAATTATTAGTAATGTTTGATTGCATTATGAGGAGCTTGGTATGATATATAATGCATGTTGAAGAAACAATAGTTTCATTCCATTTAATGTGAATAATAGTTGGAAGTTATTGAATTTTTAGAGTAATATAATTTTGAAATCACTTCAAGGATTGATTGCAAATGTTGCAATAAAAAGATAATGTACATGAATAAGGACAATTGGTTTGGCTAAATGAATGTTGAGGAAATTGAAGGAAAATGATCTTGGATATGGAAATGGTGTAAGCCCATAAGGAAGATCGATGCTTGTTGCTGCAAGATCCAAACATGATGAGTAGAAAAATCATGCTTGGGAAATCATGTCTTCCTATATAAGACATATTTTGAAAATTAATATGTGAAATTGTTCTGATGATATCTCATGATGACTGTAGGTGTAGATGAGATAATAACTATTGAAGTTGGGAAATATCAAGAAGAAGGCTACTGTTAGGACACTGAAAACCTATGATTGCCATAAATTATAGATTTATAGTGGGAGTATGGTAGTCATTTGGCAAGATGGATCGCCTGAGGGACTATGTAGCTGAGAAGGGGATGCCTGGTCCTAGAGGGAGAGTATGGAAAGAAAGGGGAAACTTAATAATTCATATGGCATGGTGGTTGGGATCATGTCGGTGTGCTAGAAAAAAAATGGTGAGATGAAATGTTTCTCATGGAAGCTTTGTGAAGTACAAGATATTCATACATATGAGTATTGGTTTATGATTTCAAACTTATTTTGAATAAATGTTTATATTTTGGAGTGGAAAAATCCTATGAATATGATGATTGTTACATGATAATGGATATAATAGTTATTATTTATTAATGGTTTCTATAGGAACAATGGAAGAATCAAAGGCATGTACCATGCATATTTTTGGGGACAACTAGAAGAAGCAAATTGTCAAGCTTGTAGAAGAAGAAAGTTGTCAAGCTTGTAGAAGAAGTAAGTTTTTAGGATTGTATAAGAAGAAAGTTGTTAGGATTGTAGAAGAACTAGGTTGTTAGGCCTCAAGACTGAAATCTTGTATGATTTGTGTTGCAAAAGAACCAGGTTGTTAGGCCTCAAGAGTGAATTCTTGTGTGAGTTGCACTATAGTAGCAAGGTTGTTGTTGGATATTTTTCCTGGTATTTTTCTTGGTGTTTTTCCTAGCGACAAGTTCCATTGAGTTCATAGTAGTGAGGTCCTCAATCACCTACGCCAAATAGACCTTGATAAATGAACAATGTTGCCAGATGGACTGAGAACAGTGAAGGAGGCACATTCCTTGGGTCGGACATGATAAAAGAATCATACATCCCAATGGACTAAGAGAAGTGAAGGGGGTACATTGCTTGGGTTGGGAAGGTCGAGTGGAAGAGAGATGGTAGAAATCGGGATAGCTATAGGAGAATGTTGTTGGTTTATGTATGTTTTTTGGGATAAAGTGCCTATGCATTTATGTTCGGCATGGGATTCGTATTTGATATTAGGTCAGAGAGCCTATATGTTTATTAATTGTCGGAGAGCCAAGGATTGCAATTATATGTATACCTGGTAGTGTTGTGCACTAAGGATAGTGGAAAAATAAAGGGGAGGGGAATGTAACATCCCCAGTTTTAATACACCCAAATTATGGTGTAATTATATGATTATGACTTAGGTTGGTGAGATGATATGTTTGGGGCGAAGATCTCATATTGATTTAATGTGGTCGAGGGATGAATTATATATTATGTACATTGAAATAATTAATAAAAGTAGTAATCAGTGGATGCAATACGAGATGGATGAAAATTATGGGGGGATATGATTCCACAAGAGAGAAGGTTCCAAGGGGGAATTATAATGGGCCCAGTATTAATCCAAACCCACATTCCTGAAAGTATTATCATTATGCATAAACATTCAATTTTCTATTGAGTGTTCCCAAAGTCGATCATTAAACTCGTGTAAGAGGGTGGGTGATCCGCATTTATGAGTGGAAAAAAATGAATAAAATACTGAATACAATAACACAGAGATACGGAGAACAACAACAAATATCCAATGAACGATAACTTCTATTGAATAAATAAAATATGTTGAAACTGTAAAACTGCAAAACTGAAAACAACTTGCTCAAATGGTGGTAGTTATCTCTAAGAAGACATGTGGCTTCTACGTGCATCTATCTGAGTAGAATGATGACAATGAGGCTCCAGAGGCCTTTTTAACATTACTCATGAATTCCAAAACCCTAGATATACAAAAACCTAACCCTAGGAGATGAAACACCAAAAGTTAGATGGCCCCCAATGAGTAAGTTGGTACCTCAACTTCCCGACGTCATAAATTTTTCATACGACCTCTGTTTTAGGCACGTGATAGCCCATTGGAAATTTATTTTTGAGAACTACACATTATGTCGTCAAAATCTAACTTTGTCTATAGTTTGACTATGGAACGACAAAAAAACATTGTTTAGGGCCCCAAAATGGCCCCGAAAGTACAAAAATATGTATTGACATTAGAAATTACAAACTAAGCCAGTTTGATTAGGTGGGTGCCACCAATATCCACCTGGAATATGTGTAAGGATTCATACAACCCTAAAAGTGTACAAATCACAATTACAAAGAACTACAAAAGAACGTGATGAACTAAAACTGTCAAAAGGAGCTAGTTGGAATAGGTGGGTGGCCACCAATATCCACCTGGATCAGTACTCCCCCATTAGGAAGCGATGGTCTATATTTTGTTGAGTACCTCCCTCATGTGAGGAAATTTCTACTGAATTTGGCTCTGGGTGAGCCACTTTCCTTGGTGTAGGAGATGCCTTGCCTTGACAACCCGTTAAAGTTGGATCCTTTATTGGCGATTGATTTGTGTGTCAATTATCTGATCAGTGGATGCATGTTCCATGCAGTCGGGTTTGAGATCTATTGGTTTCAATTGTTATGCGATCTCTGAGGTTTCCAATAATGGTGGAAAATATGGTCAGAGGAGGTCCACATTGAACAATGGGTGAAATACAAGGAAGGGGAGAGTGATGAGCTCAAAATCATTATCACCCACAATCTTGGTGATAGTGTACGACCCATAGAGAAGGGAACAGAGCTTGCGATGGGGACATGTAAGGAGTTCTTTCTGAAAATGTAACTAGACCTTATTTCCCACTTGAAATTTTAGTGATACCTGGTGTTGATCATGGAGTTGTTTGTAATTAGCATTGGTTTTCTGTAAAATCTCATGGACCTATTGGCGGATGTGTTGAATCCGCTCAATGAATCTGGTGGCCTTATCAGACTCAGAATGAACATGCAAAGAACTTGTCTGTGTTGTTGCAAGAGGTAGTGCAACATCAATGGGACCCAAGGGTTGGAATCCTAGCCCCACTTGAAAGGGGCTATGGCTAGTGGAGCTATGGAGAGCCCTGTTGTAGCTATGTTGAACATAGGGAAGACTCTCACTCCATGTACATGGATTATTAGAGTTATACATGGGTAGGATGTGCACAATAATCTGATTAGCAACCTATGTTTGGCCATTGGTTTAAGGGTGGAAGGTAGTGGATTTAGTGAGCTTGGTGTCCAACAGTGACCAGAGACTCGACCAAAATTTGTTGAGGAACTTGGTGTCTCAATCAGAGATAATGATCTATGGTATCCTAAAATGGACCCACACTCATTCGAAGAAGATCTTGGTAGTGCATAAAATCATGAAGGTGAGTAACACTTTTGTGAGAATCGGGTCACCAAAATTCCTAGGGACCTTTTTTCAGCCGAAAGTCAAGTGTTTTCCGCTAAAAAATGTTTTGGCGAAACCTTTAGACATAAAATCGAATGGTACCATGATGACGCCCTCAATTTTTGTGTACCATATTAGCCGGACAATTTTTTTTCATTCGATAACATCTTTTTGTCTGAAAGATTTTTCGACCGAAAGACTCATTCGGCTAAAAACGTATTAGCGAGATAGATTTTTTTCATCCGGTACCATATTTTTGGCCGAAAGATGTTTCGACTGAAAACTGTTTTCATCCGAAAACTGTTTTCGTTCAAAAACAACTTTCGATCGAAAACATTTTTATATATCGCACACACAACGATCATTCCACCCTTTTCTGAACTACTGAGAGTCTAGTGCATGAGAGTTTGGTGGTTGTTGTTGGTCGCAGTTGGCATTGGTCGCATTTTCTATTGGTCGCAGTTGTTGTTGGTCATGGTTGGTGTTGGAGCTGGACTCCTGAATCGTACTCAACTATTAGAGATGGACTCTTGAATTGTACTCAACTCTTACTCTTCTTCTTTGCTAACTAGACTCATATCTTTATAGCCATTTCAATTCATATCTTATGGTAAATTTCAATTCATATTTTTTGAGTAGAGTGATAGATTCATATCTGCTAATAAATTTCAATTCATATCTTATGGTAAATTTCAATTCATATCTAGCAAATTTGTTGAACCAAGTAGAGTGATAGATTTAGCATTGTTTCAAAACTATTTTCAACTGATACGAGGTATCTATTGTTAAGGTACCTATGTATTATCTATATGTGATATAATACATATTTCATAAGAATATATTCTTTGATTAGGTGATATTATTTCAAATGAAATTCATCACCAATTGGACATTTTCAAAAATAGTAGCAAACCTAAGCACCTAACTATGGAAACCTAAGCACCAAACCATGGAAACCTAAAAATTTGACACAAGAAAGGGTGATTATTTTTATGATGAGAATTACACCTATATTAGGTTATATCTCTTTAATGGAAAAACCTACCTACTTCTCAAATTTGTGTGTGATTGTTTCTTTTTTATACAGGTTTGTAGATAGTATGTAAAATGTTCCATAGTATTTGACTAGAAGAAGAAAAAAACATTCTTTCCACTCCTTTTTACTTTGTGGGGATTACTGTTAGGAGCATATCATATTTAGCTAAGATGGCTTAATATTTTAGTTCACCTTGAATCCACCTTCACCCTCTTCATCAACCTATTTCATATAAGCCTTGGATTCAATTTGTAAATTTAAATATATGAGTTGCTTTTCAACATACAATTTGGCCATTTTTTCAATGTAATCAATGTACCAAAATAATAAGAATTTGTATGTTTAGTTGGATCGTAAAAAACCCTAACATGGCAAAGGATATGTGTTATAAACTAGGAATAAATGAATAAACGTGTCGTTGGTAGTTTGATAGAGAACTGACAGTAAGAGTCCAGACAGGGAGATGGCATTAGGAGTCCAATCTATTAAATAGCTAATAGTATTAATTTTAGTTTAATAAATAGAAAAAGATACAATTTTGTGATAATATATTGAGCCTCATACAACCCACTTAAATCATATATCGTCTAAAATTTTGTAATGTACCGAATTAATAAGAATGGTGTCTTTAGTTGACTCACATGCCATAGGATATGATCAATAGAAAGTTTCATATTTAAGGGTTGATTGCTAGAAGTTAAACTTTTCTTCTTTCTTCTTATTGAGTGGGATGTTAGAGTCTTTATAACTTGTACATATTGATCTTGGATTGTGCACAACAATGTGAGTTACCCTTTCAAAAAACCCAACATTTGACCAATCCATACAATTCATATTTGTTGAGTAGAGACATATATTTGGTAAATTTCAATTTATTTATAGCCATATCTTTGGATTAAACCTAAAAAGGATTGTTTTATTTGTAGAGTTACTTATTTATCTTTTCCATTTGTGGCACAATTACATACCGATTTTATTTGTTTTATTTGAATTTGAAAATCCACTTATTATCATTTTTAATATTAACTAATTTTTTCATTTATATTTCACTAGAATCACATTATATAACAACAATGGTCATTGTTTTCTTTCTTTCTTGTATTCTATTCCATTTCTACACTGTGATGCAAATTGGCATGCACAACACTATGTTATGATGAGGCAACTTGTCTAACCTTATTCAACCTATCTAGTTTCACAATGCTTGTTGTCTATACCTGCATTGCTTATACCCATATCAAATTAGTGTAATGATAGACTCCATGTTTACAGAGGTTGAATCTATATTAATAAATTGGATTCTATCTATGCTTTATTATGTCTAATATGTTGCTTACACTTTACTTACTATGGCTAAATGTTCTTGTATTCCATACATAGAGTAAAGGTTTCAATGTTATTACTAGTATAAGTATATAGCGATTGTTATACCTTATTAACTAGTAATAACTGTTGTTATTCTTACTTATTACGGAAATAGCCAATCAATAATGATACTAATTATATAAAAGGGAATACTAGATAGTTGTAAATCTGTCATAAATAAGAGTATGATCCTGATTACTTGCACGACATTTTATACAATACATTGGTTTCACTATTACTCTCTGCTTCTTGGATAGGTGTATAAGTGTTTCCATAATAATCATATATGTATTACTATTCTATTACATATCTCAACTTATGTGGAATACATCACTAATTACAGTATGTATTCATTACATAAACATCATACTAAGCATTACAGTCACTCTAACCCTTCTACTTAAGCTCTAAACATCATACTAAGCATTACAGTCACTCTAACCCTTCTACTTAAGCTCATTGATTACTCCGCTTATATTGTATTTGCCTAATAAATCCCATACTAATATAAGCTACTGTGAACCTTATTGATATTCCCTATTAAAGCTTATAGGTTTGTAGTGATTTTTATAAAACAACAAAATCACACTCTCTACATTAACTTAACATAACTCCTTGTAAGCTTGTTTCCACGTACCTTATTCCTGTAATCATTACTACTAATCAATATGACAAGTAAACACATAGGTCGTAGATTTGTACAATCCCATTGAACCAAGCCTTATTCACTCTTATCTCAATACTAGCACTCAATTCAGCTTATTCAATGGAAACAACAGTACTAGTTACGAACATATTGAACTTGTTGATATTAACTAAGTAGTAGATATTTTACCATAATGATTCAGTTGTGTTTACTCATAGTTAATCCCTTCTTCATAGTCTGATTCTGAGATCAAACCCTGTGTTCAAAATAAAAAATTGGAGATCAAACATTGTGGTAATCCCAAAGAAAATGAAATAAATTTCCAAGGTAGTGGGTGGGGCAGAGGATTTATCCATTCTAATGATTCCATGATTTTCTATGTTCCTTGATTGTCGACTGATTTTATTCTAATGAAAATTAGAATTATAACCCAAAATAAGATAACAAAATAAGTATTGAAATGAGTGCCAAGTCAAGTCAAGGCCTGGCCATGCCCAAAGAAAAAGCTAACACTGATACCAATAAAGAAATTTCATGTTATGTTTCGTTGTTTCAATTTTATTAGATGCATTTATTAAATTTCTTTTAGTAATTTTCAAGTTCATATATCCTATATCTTAATATTAAAAGAAGAAAACTTTAATGAAAAGGAAATTAAACTAAAGTGGTCACCATGAACTGTAAATTAAGCTAATGACAATTGGTGGTCTTTATTGAAGCAAAAAAAATAAATCTAAACCTATCCTATTCAGATGAAAATAAAAACAAATATCTACTATGTAAGAAGAAAAGAAGTAAGATGATTATGTTAACCCTATTCCTAACCTAACCTACATTGGATGAAAGGAAGCTAGGTGTAAGCATAGTGCCAGTGAATCCAATCAAGAAACTCCAAACATGTGGTCTCATGTTTAGTGAAGGTCAATTGCAGAGAATGGAGCAGTGATAAATGAAGGATAGGAAGAATTAACTCACGCAAATTTCCACCCAACAAATTGAATTCGGAAGCATTGTGGTTCATGATGCATGTGGACATGTAGGATTCCTCCAACCAAGTTTCAATTATGTCATAAAATTTACAATGATAATCATATGATTGTTGGAAGGAAATCAACAATGAGATACATACCTGATGAAGCTCATGGATGAAAAGTGCATGCAACGTACTTTGTAAGGGAGTCTCAAAGTGGGTGGTATTTCTCATCCTAGGGGTAGAAGTAAGACAATAATCACTCGACATAATCATCTATATAAATTGGAGTGACTCATTGTCGATGTAGATCTCCCTGGGTTCAAATTTCATGTACTTTGCATGCTGAGAGGAGAGATAATGGTGGATTTTCTGAGGGAAACATTGAGTGAAAGATAGATCCAAAGCCTCTCCTATGACATCAATGAAATCATGCAAGGAGTGTTGGAGAATTGATATAGAATCCAAGAAATATTGATGAATTTTCCCTTGATGAATAACAAGTAATTCTAGGGCAGGTTGAGGTGATAACATCCCTGTGTTAACTCAATGTTTCATATTCTTTGCATGGTGATGGGTTGTTTGTTTTCTATAGTTTCTTCATGAGGATCAACAAAATAATTGTGCTCTACATATTTTAGATTTTAAGTGATTAACATATGTGCATCAAGGTCATAAATCTTAGATTGTGAAGGATCAAGGAATGATAAGTTGGTACCCACACTCAATTCTGGAACAGAAAATTAGTCACCAAAATTAGGATCATTATGATTAAATTGTGATTCAACATGTTCCAAAAATTGATATTGCAAAGGGGTTTCAAAGTGTTGAATCTTGGATGAAGTGTCATTCATAATGAGTGTTTGATCGATCAAGGATGGGAACTCTTCCTGATCTGGTATATAATTCAACATTTCATTACCAAAAGAGTAACGTGAACAATGTATTGCATGATAAATAGATGGATTCTCATGTGGATGGTAATAATCGAACATATTTGTATATAGTGCATGAAGATCTTCAAATTCTGAATATGATGGGATTTCCTCGGTAACAGATTCATCACAGACCAAAATATGATCCTGATTTTCAGAAGGGGAGTCGTTACATGGTTCACACTCCGGGGCTACATGGTATAGGATTACTGATAAAGATTCTGTTGTAGCTGTGTCAAAGTGATGGTTGGAGATTATGTCCCCTATATCGTTCATGGTCATATCTGAATCTTGTGAATAGGAGATGGCTTGATCATTCAGATCGCATTCTTCATAAATAAAGATGAGATATAAAAACCAATCGAATATTTTTTTTCCTAAGGGTTCATCCCTTTCAAGAAATCTTTAGTAAATCTACATGACTCTTCGAAAGAAATCATTCTCAAATTCATTTCTTATCCTATGGATTTATGCCAGTTCATCAACGAGTTTGTCATAAACATAATTTTGATGAGCAACAATTAACATTTCCATGAATTGTTTCCATCTATGAATTGATTTTTCTGGAAATGTGTTAAACCAAGCTTTAATTCTCCCTTCGAATGTGAGGATGAACAATTGGTATGTTTCATTTTCCTGTATAATATTAAGATTTCATCAATTGTTGTCAAATAGTTTGAGATGTGTGAATGTAGAGACATGCCCTTCACCATTGAATTTGGGATTTGATAAGAGATTTACTGTCTTGATTGAGATGGCCTCAACAGGTCTCGGATGACTCAAAGGGTCATCATAAATAGAGGTTTGTAGAGGATCCATGGGTTGGATAAGATTTAAATGAAATGAATCCACGTGGGAAGGCTTGTCATCCAACCCTCCTTCTATCTCCAACTTTGTTGATGGGTCTAAATTCGCTCAACAACAGTAAAAGGTTACCCCCAGTAAGAAGTCCCAATTAGAAATATCATTTTTTGGAATAGGGAACCCATTCGGATTTCCCCCCAACAACCATTGCTAGTTTGGTTCTATCGGTTGCAGCCCGTTCCATCGATGAGGGTGAGTGATGGGTGATTGTGCAAAAGGAATATGTATATGAATGCTATCTAAATGTAGACCTAATCTAATTCTATTCTACCCTATCCTACCTAGGAGTGAATTAATGTAAGTGAATGAGTTGTGGCATGAAACTAACTCTACCAATAGCTTCACCCAGATAATTGAAATGAAGAAATAAAGTCAGATAACACATGCATATGAATATATTGTTGATACTGAGAGGGGGGTGAATCAGTATCAAGTACAATTTAAAAACCTTTTCAACTTATACTTATACCATTCAATTATATCCAATGAGCAATTAACAATAGTATAAGAGTTACACCAATACACCACAATA
>CBVK0101214112.1:0-14549 GCA_900067695.1 Picea abies | reverse complement strand
GTTCGAAAGGATTGGTTGTTTGAATGATCAATTCCTAGCACTTGACTTTTCTATTGTCTTCAAGCTATGGAAAGTTTGTCTCGAGTGAAATTAGTGAATGCAAAGTGGTAATGTCTTATATTTGTAATTGTAACTAAAAGAATCATTGTCATTTATCATTTTGTATGTTAAAATGTTGTTATTTCATAAAATAAAATATCGTGATGAAATATTCATTTTAATTTTATCCATCATTTTGACATACATTTTTATTTTTACACTTCATTAATACCTATAACCAAACTATTTTGACATACATTTTTATTTGTATACTTCATTAATACTTAAAACCAAACTCATATAATTAAATAGATGAATAGATATATTTTTATTTCCATTTCTAATATTTCTAATTTTATTATTATATTTTTTTAAATTTAAATGTTCTATTAATATTTCTAATATTTTTATTCCTTATATTATGAAATTTTAAATGTTTTATAACCCTATTTCATTATTTAGCATAGTAACTTTTTTTTCTCAATTTTTTTTTTATAATATATGGACATGTAACTAGAAGTTTTAATTTATAAAATCTTTATGAATTGTAAATATTTTCAATGTGCAACTCCGTTATGATTCTTGAGTCTCAACTCCTAGCCTTGAATTGTTTTCACCATCAAATTCATGATTTTCATGATTTTTTATTTCTTAGTAGTGATCCAATATGTTTGTCTAAAGCAAACCCCTTTTATTTTTTCAAACCCATTTATATTTTGTTGCTTAATGACATTGCGATTTTATTTTTTATTTCTTAGTAGTGAGCTAATATGTTTGTCTAAAGCAAACGCCTTTTATATTTTGTTGCTTAATGTCATTGTGAGGGAGAATCACATGGGTGAGCTAATGAGTCATAGGTCACAACAACAAGAATTGGACTATCACACTAAAGGAGAATTGGGTTGTCACCTTTTATAAAATAAATTGGAGCAAGCCACAAGTCACATTGAGGGAGAATTGGGTTATCACATGGAAGAAGAATCACATTGACACCTCTTGTAAAAGAAAGTGGAAGATTTTTCCAAGTTGTATTGGAGAAAAAGCATGAGGATTCACCTTGTTCACCAATATCTTATCACATTCATTCATAAAGAGGTTTTCTTAATTGTGAATCACAAGGATGAGGTAATGAGTCATGGGTCACAACCACAAGAATTGCGCTATCACACTAAATGAGAATTGGGTTGTTGCCTCTTGTAAAATAAATTGGAGCAAGTCGCAAGTCACATCGAGGGAGAATTGGGATATCACAGTGAAGAAGAATCACATTGCCACCTCTTGTAAAAAAAGTGGAAAATTTCGCCAAGCTGTATTGGAAAAAAAGCATGGGGCTTCACCCACCAATATCTTATCACATTCATTCATAAAGAGGTTTTTTTAATTATGAGATATAAAGCCAATATATTATAGGTATTAATGGGCATACGAAAGGCTTATGGGTACTAGGGGTTATAAAAAAGGGTATCTAATAAAAATTAAGGATATCTAGTGAAATTAGGGAGGTTTTTAATTGGAAAGAAGTATTGGGAGGGGGTTCAACAAAAATATTTTGAGAGATATTTATCAATATTTAATGAAATTAGAAGTATTCTTTAATATCCCATCAACACACGTGTTATGTCACAAGTTCATTGGGCGAAGGCCCAGTGAGAAAAGGTGATTGAAAAACCTTTGTAAATATGTGAAACCAACTAAATCATAACACTGTAGTTACAATAAATAATTGCGACAAATTTATATATCTTGAAACTTATAAATGAATTTGAATTGTGCGACATAATGCCCATTTTATATTGGTGTGGTTTACACATCAAGACTAGAAAATAACCCTCTCATAAAATAAATTTGAGAAATGCACCGAGTGAGGTTATTATAAATTTTATTTCAAAATAAACTTGCAACTATCATTTTGACACGCAACCTTAAAATTTAAACTTCAAATAAAAGACAATGTTTAAATTAAACATCAAATGAAAGACAATATTTAATAAATAAGAACATCACAAAAATTTCTTGACGTGCGAGGTAGGACATCAAATTTCAACCATGTTTGTAACCTTTAATCAATTTTAGTTTTTAGCTTTCTTTCTTTGGATGAACCTTATTTGGAAACAGATAAGCCAAGTAATAAAAGTTGTGTATGTCACTTGTGCATGTACGTTCCAATTTTGGTCTTCATCTCTACTCATATATATACATAATACAAATGAGTGTACATCATGTATGTGCATTCTTATGATGAAATCCCTTGATCAATCTCCTTGAGGGTTTTGTGTGTGTCACACACTTCACTATATCTACTCTCTTCGCCAAGCTTCAAATTTTTGGAGTTATGCATTTGGAGCAATCAACAACCTCTTTCCTGGTACAAAGATTACTTCAATGCTAGTGTTCTTCATCAACTTGACATAGTGTCCACTTACCAATTATTATCATAAGCTTCTCATCTCATTATGGGATTTTCTACTAACTCCTCATTGTTGTAGCTTCCTTGGACGACTACCTATGATGTTAATAAGTACTACTCTAAAAAATGCACACAAGGTTAAATCATCGCAAGAATCAACCAATACCAATTCTCTTAAACAGATACTTGCCAATCTCATTGAAAACCAAACTAAGGTCACGTGATAAGTGGTGAGAATATTCCAAGTGACTCTCCTATTAATTAACCACAAGCACAACCAAAACCACTAATCGATTCTCCACTAGAAGCAAAAATAAAGATACTTAGGCTCAACAATAACACAATGGTGAGAAGATCAACTCCTAATTATGCAATCTTGAGACATAATTCAAGACTCCAACTAATATCATTGATGCAAACAATATCCTAACTTCTAAGGTTCACATGGAAGCACTGCTCTAGATTGGGGAAAGAATTGACATCATAATATCACCGTTATTGAAGAAAATAAAATCTCCCATTGGTTAAATTCAAATCTACAATGAAACAAAATGTTTTACTATACTAGGCATGAAAAAAAAAATGTTGACACAATGGCTTCAACTAATGAAACTCCCAAATCAATTAGTCGAACAATACATTGATTTTTCAACAAGCTGTAGACCAAGCTATAAATTCCAAACCTAGAAAAGCTACTTGAGATCAAGTTTCTTTCTAGTTTACTTCCTAGTCTTGAGAAAGAAATATATATGTTTGTAGTGGATTATTCAAAAGTAACCTATAAAATAGCCATATGCACTAAAAACAACTTAGATCTAAGTTTGCAAGAAAAGTTTCACTGTATTTCTAATAATACTAATGTTACTTCCTCCTCAAACCTTCCACCTATGAGACTCCATCCAACCCCAATGCACAATGGAAGGGTTTAGGCCAATCATCTCTATTTGATGGTGAAGGAAAGGAGAACTACAATTATCTTAAGTACAATCACTCCACTAAAGAATGCAACTCTATCTCAAGACTATTCAACAAGTCCAAAGGAAGCACTCTTCACCTAGAACTACTATGTAAAGGATCTCTTAATTTCTCTTACCGTTAACAATGGAAATTAAAAAAACTAGTATCTCACAAGCTAGTTTCAGATCTACAACTTCCTACTACATCGCACCCTACTCACTATCACTTGTATGGGTCACAAATGTTGGGATTACAATCTAGTAACAACGCAATGCACATGATTTTTTCTCATCGCACCCTCTAAGGATATAGTTTATTTGTGACACCACTTCACTTCATTGTTATAAGATAATCTAAGTTATTCGTTGGGCAACTTTACTAATTTTTTTAACCGAAATAGTTGCATAGAATTGGTATAATATTTGAATCCTTAAAGACCACCTAGGTAGGTCAAACTATTCCAACTCCACTATATGGTGAAGTCTATGGTGATGGAGAATCATCCAAAATTTATCTCCACACCATTCTCTCAAGGCTTCTTACCTCCACAAGATATCTCTATTTTGTTCACTGCAGGTTGCTCTCATAGTTTTTTACTCTATCAATATCTTTCCAATCCTTATAGACTACCCTCGTTCAAACTATTCCAACTCCACCACACAGTAAGCCTATGGTGTTGGGGAATCATTCAATATTCGTCTCCACAACATCCTCTCAAGGATTCTTACCTCTTTAATGAGTATCTTTGTTTTGTCCATTGAAGGTTGCTCTCACATTTTTCTAGTCTATCAAGGTTTTTCTCGACAATTGATCATTTTCTCTTAAAACATTCACCTAATCTTTTACATAAAATATTGCTTAGATTGACAATATTCACTAAATTTACACATAATAATAATAAATGTATGTTTTTATTGAACACTCACCCACATATCTATATGTATGATTTTTTCAAACCGAAATAGTTGCCTATAACACTATACTTGGTGTAATATTTGAATCCTTAAAGACGACCTTGATTCAAACTATTCCAACTCCACTACATGGTGAACCTATGGCTTTGGAGAATCGTCCAAAATTCATCTTCACACCATCCTCTCAACGCATCTTGCATCCAATGGATATCTCTTTTTTGTCCATTCAAGGTATTTCTCTCGTATTTCTACTCTAACATTTTTCCAATCAAATCGAGGGAACTTCTCACCTAAGCAAGGAGGTTCCATGCATTATGTAATTCTCCATCATCTCGTTTTTCTTAAAACAATGATTCACTCAACTCCTAAATCCTACACCGTGAAGAAACACAAGTTCAATCCTTCCAAGTATAACTCTACTTATGTAGTTCCTCCCATTCATGTTCCTTGTACAACACATCATCTTTTCCATCGTGTTTTCCCTTTCCTATTTCATGTTTCCTTGTCCAACAAACACAACATATTTTCCATCACGTTTTCCCTTTCCTATGCTTGGATATCCAACAACTTTCTTTCATGAGCCTCTTCCCTTCAAGAGAGCATTCTTCCACTGGTTCAAGCACTTCATTTTTGGGCATGGTTTTATATGAAAGCCTCCTACTACATAGGACCCAAATATTTTTTTGTACTTCATTGAGTACAATGTCCTCTAATCGAGGAAATTATGGTGAGAATTGGTAGGTGCAAAGTTGCAATTTATTTATTTCTAATTGCAACTTCTAATCTCTTTCAACTCTCTTTCTTTCTTTTGATGAACTCTATTTAGAAAATCAAATCCCAATGATAAAACTATGCATATAGATTTTAATTTTATAAATTTTCTTAAATATACAAAACACAAATAAGTGCACAATGTGCAATTACAAATGAAATGATACCTATGTGAATTTACATATCATTGTTTCCATTGTTCTTATGAAAATAAATGTGAATGATACCTATGTGAATTTACATATCATTGTTTCCGTTGTTCTTATGAGAATAAATGTGCTTTATAACACTAGTGTGGTTGTCACCGAGAGTGGAGGAACCTTCACTTCAAATGTGCATGTGTTTGTAACAATTCATTGAATACAAACACCAACATAAACTTCACTAGGCCAAGGTATGATATGGACCTCAAGATTCCAACATTCACATAAATCCTCTCATATCAAATGTTGTAGTTATAGATATGCAAGCTCTTGTTGCACCTCAAGGTGTAGAACAAACGAGAGTTTAAATGTGCTATGCTATTGTAATATTTCGTCACATGCTCATCATGCATCAAACTTTTTTAGGATGCACACATATGTATTATTTTGCTATTGTAATATTCTTTCACATGCTTATCATGTATCAAACGCTTTTAGGATGCACATATGTATTATTTTGCTATTGTAATATTCTTTCACATGCTTATCATGTATCAAACGCTTTTAGGATGCACATATGTATTATTTTGCTATTATAATATTCCTTCACATGCTTATCATGTATCAAAAGTTTTTAAGGATGCACACACATATGTATTATTTTGCTAATAGAAAATAAATCATTGATTGTTCTGTATATAACTTATTAATATAAATCAAATATTAATGATATCAAACAAATCGATTTGTTTGATATCATTAATATTTGATTTATATTAATAAGTTATATACACAACAATCAATGATTTATTTTTTATATATAAACTTATGTGAAATGATATATATATAAGAATGGATTTATATTCTATGTATAACACTTGTGTGCAATGATATATATATGATATATATATGAATGGATTTGTTTGATATCATTAATATTTAATTTATATTAATAAGTTATATACAAAACATGCAATGATTTAACTTTTAATATATAAACTTATGTGAAATGATATATATATATAGGAATGGATTTGATTGGTATCATTAATATTTAATTCATATTATATATATATGATTGGTTATATATATTAAATATTAAATATTAATGATATCAATCAAATCCATTGCAAACTTTAGTGACCCAAACATGTGAATGATTTATACTAGTTTTATTATGTGTATTGCATCAAATTTTGATGGAAAGATATCATGTAATGCATTTAAATAAAATGAAAATAATTTGATATTTACTTTTTAATATTAAAAAAGAAAATTAATATAAATTAGTATAGTTTCATCTTAAGTTAATAAAAAATACAATATATTTTTTTATTCTTCTTTTCTCTAATTTAATAGTTTAAATAATTTGATGGAAAGATATTATATAATGTATTTAAATAAAATGAAAATAATTTGATATTTCATCTTTAATATTAAAAAAAAAAATTAATATAAATTAGCATAGCTTTATCTTTAGCTAATAAAAAATACAACACATTTTTTTATCCCTCTCTAAATTAATAGATCAAGTTAAATTAAAACAACACATTTTTTTATCTCTTTCTAAATTAATAGATCAAGTTAAATTAAAACAACACATTTTTTTATCCCTTTCTAAATTAATAGATCAAGTTAAATTAAATAGAAAATTAACACATTTTTTTATCCCTCTTTAAATTAATAGATCAAGTTAAATTAAATAGAAAATTAACTAAAGTAAATAAAAAATTAATAAACAAGTTGAAGTAAATATATATAGATATATACAATAATAGAATTTATAATTTAATAAAAACCTAATAAAAAGTAGAAAACATTTTTTATTCATCTCTAATTTAATTCTTTAAATGTTAAAATAAATAGAATAAATAGATATATACAAGAATAGAATTTATAATTTAATAAAAATCTAATAAAAAGTATAAAGCATTTTTATCCATCTCTAATTTAATTTTTTAAATAATTTAAAAAATTAATATGTTTTTTATCTCTTTAAATTAATAAATCAACTTTAAATTAAAATAGATATATTTAAAAATAAAATTTATAATTTAATAAATCAAATTAAAATAAAACTATGCAAGATTTTTTGAGAATAGAAACTTTTTGTTTGGAATTCCCTAATATGTCTCCTATTTTAAACCGTGGAATCTAGTGAACCATCCCAATATTTTAGAATAGAAACTCTTTTATTTAGAATTCTCTAATGTGTTTCATTTTTTAAACCGTGTTTTTAAACCTTATTTCATATGTTGGACTCTAGTGAACCATCTCAATGTTTCGGACTCTAATTAATCATCTCAATGTTTTTTAAGAATAAAAACTCTTTTGTTTAAGAATCCATTTCAATGTTTTTTAAAAATAAAAACTCTTTTGTTTGGAATTCCTTAATATGTCTCCTTAGACCTTGTTTTATTTCTTGGACTCTAATTAACCATCTCAATGTTTTTTAAGAATAAAAACTCTTTTGTTTAAGAATCCATTTCAATGTTTTTTAAAAATAAAAACTCTTTTGTTTGGAATTCACTACATTGTGTATCTTTTTCTTTAAACCTTGTTTCATCCCTTGGAGTCTAGTGAACCATCCACTGTTTCAAGCCCAACTCCGATTAGATTCTCTATAAGGACTAAGAGTGAATTATCCCATTGTTTCAAACCCAACTCCAACTAGATTCCTTAGAAAAACTACTAGGCTTGAAGACTATCCAATGTTTCAAGCCCAACTCCAAAGACTAGGAGTGAACAATCTCAGTGTTTCAAACCCAACTCCAACTAGATTCCCTAGAAAGACTACTAAACTTGAAGACTATCTAGTGTTTTAAGCCCAACTCCAACTAGATTCCCTAGAAGTGTTTTTTAAGAATACAAACTCTTTTGTTTATAATTCACACATTATATATCTTTTTTTTTAAATATTATTTATCCCTTGGAATTTAGTGAACCTTGTTTCAAGCCCAACTCCAACTAGATTCCTTATAAAAACTAGGAATGAACCATCCCACACTTTGTTTCATCCCTTAGAGTATAATGAACCTTGTTTCAAACCGAACTCCAATTAGATTCCCTATAACTCCTTATAAAGACTAGGAGTGAACCATCCCACTCTTTCAAGCCCAACTCCAACTAGATTCTCTTTCAAGCCCAACTCCAACTAGATTCCCTAGAAAGACTATAAAGAAAAGTCAGAACACTAATATTTTATATAAAACTTTAGCTAATTGCTTCCACTATGATTTGTGTTTCAAGCCCAACTCCAACTAGATTCCCTAGAAAGTCTACTCGGCTTGAAGACTATGTAGAAAAGTCACGACACGAATATTTTATATAGAACTTTACCTAATTGCTTCCACTATGATTTGTGAAGGCACGTAGAAAAGTCACGACACTAATATTTTATATAGAACTTTAGCTAATTGCTTCCACTATGATTTGTGAAGGCACGTGCTCTCAAGTTGGAAAAATTTTCCTACTAAGAAATAAAACCTTATTGCACTTAGAGAAGCTACGTGCACTTGAAGCACCTAGATTGTGTCACTTAACATCATGTAACATGTATAACGCAATTAAACTACAAGGGAAAAATATTGGCGTTCTATGCCTTACCATAACATATAACTATGGATCTTTTACACTTAAAAAAACTCGTGGCTAACGCTTTGCATCTCCTTTAGACTAAGAAAATCATGGCTAACGCTTTGTCATCTTTCCCCTCACGTTTCAACTTTCCACGTTGTGTCTCTAATTGCTAATTTAACTATTTTCCTGCTGCACCTATGTATACCAAGGACAAATCTCTTGACAATGGAAATTTTTCCTTGAGAATTTTGTAAACTATTTTCTTGAGAAGTAGTGACTGTAGCCATTGTAAAGAAAATTGAATTAATGCTTAAAAAAAATCTGAATCAATGGTCCAAAATAGAAAAAACAATTGTATTAATGTCCACAAATGACCAAAATATATCAATGGGACTGTAAAACTATTCATGAATTGTATTGCCTCCAAAAAAAACTCTAACAAACTAGAATTAAAATAGAAAACTGTTCACTCAAAACATTGTATCCAATGTACATAGTAAACACACATCATCTATGACAAGCTAAGGGCAGCCTATCAATCCCTCACCCAGAATAGTTTCACATGATTCAAAACAAGAATGCAGGGCTATATCCCTTCAAACCCCAAGTAACTTTCATACCATGTTAAGACAACAAAACTTTTACATAAGCAAAATACAATGAAGCTCTCACACAATAACATCCAATTGACTAAGTTCCTTTGATTGTATCTTTTGAAATGCATAGATATCACAATGACTGGTTTATCCAATACACTGGTAATTGCATGTTGCATGCTAAANNNGGTAATTGCATGTTGCATGCTAAATATTATATCTAAGCTAATGTCAGATATGAGATATCAGACCAGTTATCAAACAACTAATCACCAAAACATGTTATTATTATTGCAACACGAGAAGCTGGGTGCTCTTACAGAGGGCCGAAGAAGAGAGGTGGCTGTCTGATCTAAGATCTAGAACGATCATATAAACAAAATGGAAAAAAGTTTGAAACTCGGGATGTAAGAAAAGATTTTTAAAAAACCCTAACATAGATCCATCTTAATCTTAATTCTTTGAAGTAGTTCTGATTCCTCTCTCTGTGCTTAATAGATCTGGGGTTATAATGGTTCTATGCTCCTCCATAGATTTGGGGTTATAATGGATCTATGCTCCTCTCCAGTGCATCATCTCAAACCTTCGTTATAGCTGAAAGAATTGAGTGCCTCTAACTCAATTGAATATGTTCAGTATAAGCTCGGTTCGCCTCCAACTCTAATTGAATCATTTCAACACAAATTATTGGTGTGCTTTTACCTTGAGAGACGAGCCCATGCTTGGCTTTGATGAGCCTACTCGACCGTGTCATTTGAGAAGTTTGAAATCCAAACTGAAGATCGTTTCAGACGGATAGAGATGTTCAAGGTATTACTTGCGAATGCAGTGGGACTGACAATTGCTGAGAAGTCTTACTATAAATAAATACACATTAGGTAACATAATCTATGCAAATAATAATTGTCTGCTGAACAATTCCTACACGTTCTCGAAAAAAGCAAGGAAAAAAAGGAAAGTTTGGACTCGTGGCAGACTCGGATAATATATTTGTCGNNAAAGTTTGGACTCGTGGCAGACTCGGATAATATATTCAGCGAGCGTACGCACTGTCAACAAGGCTCCCTGGAGATCAATAGGTGTTTAATTACAAGCGGTTTTTACGTCCAAAAAAGTCCGAAATTAGAATGAGTTTTTATCCTCCCTGATATTAAGCCCCGATTGGATTGAATGAATACAGTCTTTTCAAACCCAACTACACATATGAGACCTCCAAATTCGGCCTCTAATTGAAATTTCTACAGTTGTTAACATCAAATAAATATTATAATTTGTGAATACAAATAAAAATCATAATTAGTTCAGTTTCTATTTTTGTTGGGTAGAAATTTTCTAGGACTGGATGTTCACAAAAGAGGGCAAGAATCAACAGACTATTTACAGAAAAATCAACCATGGATAATGGAAACACCAACATCAATTTTCAAGCCAACCCATACACTATATACAAAACGAAAACAATAACAGCACATAATTTTAAAATGTAACTGAATAACAATATCCCTGCCAATGTTCAGAAGTTGATGTACATGGTTACCTTTTGGAAACGTTAAAAACTAAAATCTAGCTAATACAATCAATGCAAACTATATTGTAGGAACTGCAGATCACAGAGAACCAAATAGTTTAGGAAACTGAGCTTCCGGTCTCCACTTATGAGAAGTGATTTGTGAATACTTTGAAGTTTTATAATATAGATAGAAACTACTATTAGGGTTCGCAGAAGAATGAAGTGCCTGCTCGCTTGATTTAAGCCCGAAATAGATTTCTTCTGTGAGATGCGCCCAACGCTCCTCACGCCATTTGCAATCCTGAATACTCTTGTGCCTCGGACAAATAATGTTACTAACACAGCCTATGCCGCTACACTTTGTTGCATACCTTTTTGTCTGTGGAGGATTGAAGGGTAAAAAGTGAAGATTCGGTCTCAGACTCCTTCCTTGATCATGACCCATGTACAATGTATTGTTACTGGATCTCTAATGCATTGTCACTTGATTCCTGGAGCTCTTCTCTCTGTACATTTATTTTTGTATTATATAGTTTCTTCAGGCGATCGCGTGGACTGACCTGTGACTGAGTGGGCTTGATATGTACAAACAGTGGTTACCCTGTTGAATTATTCTTCTTTTAATTATAAAGAACCCACTAACTTTCTTTGTAGGCTATGTAAGGTGTTTTTTGTAGGTTGTGTAAGGTGTTTTTTGTAGGTTGTGTAAGGTGTTTTTTTATGGCAACAAACTCGAATTTGCTCATATCTTTTCATTGTTCTCGACTCTGCTCATATCTTTTCATTTTTCTCATCACTTGTCATTGAAAAGGAGTTGGGTTGTGTCTGATCGAACATTGTATCCCACCAGAAAGATCATATAACAACCGATGAGGGTTTAACATGTCACCATTTCGTGGGAGTTTATTGCTCCCTCACAAGGCACGAGGTATAATTAATTCCTAGTTAAATTTGGATTCACAGAGTCCTAGAGGAGGCATGACAAAAGACGAAGATTTTAAGCTTATTAAAACCCAGGATTTTGAAAAAAGTTCTTATTCCTCATGCTCCTAGATTTGGGCTAGGCTTAATAAGTATTTTTTACGGTGCTTTCCAATTGTTGTATTGTTGTGTGGAGACTCAGGTTCTGAAGGTTCTGAAGGTTTACCCTTCCCACAACACTTGATCTCATCACATCAGTTGTCGCTGTCATATATTGGCTACAAAACACAAACAACAAACAACATATAAAGCTCATTTTTTCTATGGTTGTGCATAGTACAAAACCCTAGAGGTAAACAAAAAATACAAATTACTTGCACAAATAGTCTAGAAGCTCCCTGGGAGGAAGAACGTTTGGAAAAGGTACACTTACGAATCAATGAAGCCCAAATATTTCATTGAAGGAAAAAAACATTTCATCAAAATGGCAGTGGAAATGAGTGGTAAAAAAACTTAATAGAAATGACACTCTGAGACCCACAAAGGAGACCAAGACCAATGATAAAGAACAAATGCAATGCAAGGTTTAAGCATACTATTTGAAACAAATGAAACCGTAGACATACTAAATCAAGTACATATGCAATTATAGGAAGAGATTCACATAGGGGCTGCCAACGAATATGCAATTTGGAGTCGGTGAAGTTAGGTTCAATTTTATCTCTACATTGTAGGTTTGAAACTGGCAGAGTGCCAACAAAGTAACACAAGTCCATACAAAACAGAGGGGTAGTTTGGAGTCAGTGAAGGAAATAGTCTTATTACTCTGACTGTTATGGGAGCAATGCACCCTTGGGGATTTTAATTTATAAAAGGAACTGATACTTACTCGCAGCCATGAGTAAGAGAACAAGAATTGGAGGATCCTGAGAAATCTGAAGAGTTGATTGGAATAGAAATGGAAAGCTGGGTAGTGGAGGAGTTCCTATTGGATCTCTCTTCATCCAATTCAGTCCATGAAAGAGTAGAGGTGTCCCTTTATCTCAACCACTCATCAAAAAAATGCTGCAGAGGAGTCCCTTGATCTCGACCAGTTCAATTTTAACATTAACAAGTTGATCCTACACACCTCCAAACCTGCTAGTCAAAAAGGAATGTTGGTGTTTTGTAGTGGCATCAGTAGGGAAGCTGGACTGCGAACTGAATGGGCTCATTTTCGAAGGCATCAAGGAACGCCATCCACTGTCCACCGATGAACTCAGCATTGACGGGGAATCGATACCCAGACCTCTAGAAGTCCCAGAAACTTCACTGGAGAAGAACACATGCTCATCGATGTCTCCTTTCATATACCTAATAACATAAAAGAAGAAATTGTCAATGCCAGCCCAAAGAAATAAGTATTCCAGATCAATTCTATATAGCTATCGAATAAGCTCGTAGGATTCGTATGAAAGAATCAATGATACTGAACAAGGAAACTGAGTAGGACTGTAAGGATGTGTTATAGAAATAGCAATATACCTGTATATTGAACCACAAAACTAAGGACTGTAAGGATTTGTATTATAGATATGGCAATAATATACCTGTAGTCTTTGCTGGGGATTGAATAGGATCCTGCATCAGTATTGAATTGGTTGGTGCTGGTGCTGTTGCTATTAGCAGTAGAAGGTGGTGCTCCTATTCCTGCGCCTGCAAGCCGAGAGGTGGAATAAGGGGTGGCGAAGGATACATGTGACTGTGTATTGTTTGTGATGGATGGAATACTATTATTACGAGCACTAGCGGTTGAGAGACTAAGGGATGAGGAATGAGAGGCGGGTGTTTCCACAGGCTTTCTTGAACGATTTCTGCCTCTGTGCATGTGGCGTTCACAGTATTTTGAATCAGGAAATGCATCCTTCGAGCAACGCCACTTTTTCCCATCTGTTCTTCTGCATCTACCAGGTTCTGGGTCACAGTTTTTGGCAAAACCCAACTGAAAAGAAGTACTCCAAGGTACTGCAAAAAACACCAAGTAAAATATATTATACTGGCTTCTTCCACACAAAAATAATGCCCCAAAACTCTCAGTAACATCGTATGAATCGAGGTCTAGGCATACCTAACACCCGGGTAAACAGAATAAAAAAATATGCATCTGCATATACAGCTGCCTGACAGTTTGCAGATTTGAATGCAAAGACTTACTATAGGACTATAACTACATTGCAATCTGTCTCTCCATACCATTTTCAATACATATCCAAATTGACCTATAGGGTTTATACATATATATTTATATTGTTTCTGTATGCATCTAAATTGATGCCAAAAAAAATTTAAAATAGGATGATCACACATAACCAGCAACAGCGGGAAATCTTACTGTTGGGATGAATATGATGTGGATGATTAAACAGTCCAGCATTGATAGCCTCCAAGCTCTTCCTGATAGGAATAAGGAGATCAGGAGGCACAGGGATTCCGGCCATCATATACTTAAAGATCAATGCCTGGTGTTCCAGCTCCTGCCATTGAGATGGAGTGAAAGGAGGCCTAGCTCCATGCATTTGAATGCCAGTGTGGTAGTTCATCGTTTCTCCTCCCATACGCATCAGATGCATTAATCTCTAGCTGTTACAAATCAAACCTGTTTTGCTTGAAAAGACCCACTGTATATACTTTAGACTTGTTCTAGTTCTAGCAGCTGTTGGCAACATGAGAAGT
>CBVK0101214049.1:0-30022 GCA_900067695.1 Picea abies | reverse complement strand
TTTCCCTAGTTCATTTTCGGTCCCTTACTTAAGAAAAACCCTCTTAATCAACTTCCCTGAAACTTACATCTCTCACTGTGCACTTGAACCGGCTAGAGGGGTCTTCCTCATGACATCGGGCTGAAAACCAGGAGCTAAGAGTGTTTCAGTGCTTCATAACTTTCGGGCTTCAAGAGTTCCAACAATGTTGTCAAATTTTCCAGATCATCGAACAACAGAGGAAATCAATGGTCCATGTCCTCCATCGAGATCCTACGAATTAAAAAGGGGCTTGGAATTCAGAGTGTAACTCTCCTTTGTCCTAATCCTCAAAGTCCCAAAATATCACCATGTGTC
Organism: Picea abies; assembly: GCA_900067695.1. Classification (NCBI taxonomy): domain Eukaryota; kingdom Viridiplantae; phylum Streptophyta; class Pinopsida; order Pinales; family Pinaceae; genus Picea; species Picea abies. Next base: position 29,686 of record CBVK0101214049.1, on the reverse strand, counting down.
CATAGCTCTTTGACGATTGGAGTTTGGTTTTTNATCACCATGTGTCCATAGCTCTTTGACGATTGGAGTTTGGTTTTTAGCGTTGAACGACCTATCTTTTTGTGTTTCGACCATCGGCGATCATTGTTGGTCCATTGAGGTTTGGAAATCGATGATCATCGTTGGACCTTCCTTTATCAACCTACACTCAAATATTATGAATTCTTTCCATGTGGCTTTGGCCCTTCAATGATCGGTGATTTACGTCAAATGTTCCTATATTTTACCTCACCCAAAATCTTTCAAACGTCGAAGTTATCTAAACTCCTAGAGTCCTAAATATGTCACCAACCATGTTGGCCAAGCGGGCACGAACCAGGAGTTGACACGTGGTGAGGGTCGAGGGGTGACACATTCCTCGATAGAGGGTGACACATGTCATGCTCTAACATTCACAATGGGTATGTGAATCATCCAAAACTGGGTGACACGTGGAATGCGTACACAATGGGTATGTGAATCATCCAAAACTGGGTGACACGTGGAATGCGTAATGCGGGTCCATGTCAAATTGAATGATGTAATCAAGCCACGTCATCATAAACTGATAACTTCTCAGTCCTTAAATCTAACGGTCCATAAGATTCCACATAGATCCATAGATCTATGGTCCTCATTACTTCATGGATCCAGCTTCAAAGCTTACCGAATGCTCTCAATGCAAATCCCCCGAAGAGTTAAGTCTCTGGACTCTCGGATCTGGCACCACATGTCCTCTTCCTATCAACGACTGAGATCTATTTTGGCGTTCGTAACTTCGGTGGTTTTTCACTCCTTGGAAACCCTTGGCTAAATTCTTCTGAAGTAAAAAGTCTCTAGACCACGGGATCGCTTGCCACATACCTATTCATCCAATGGTCCTCATCACTTCGGTAGTCCACCATTCAGGAGTTTGGTGTGTATCTATTGGGTTTCCTTCCATAACACATCAGATCTGTCGCCACACATACCTAACATCTATAGCTAGGATTTACTCCATCTTGTAGAGCTACATGGAAACTCGTGCATCCCTATATCGTCGAATACTCAAACTCCTGGATAACCATGGATCTTTGGACATCTATCCTTCCAGTTTCAATTGTCTATATTAACTCTACAACTCTGACATTAGGGAGCTTCGGTGTTATACCATTCCTATTCTCCTAAAGTAACACTTTGTCGAAGCACTTAACGCTTCCCTTACTACATCTGATCTAATGGATGAGAGATATCTACCTTGGATCTCTGTATCGATGGCCCTCATTGATTCATGACTTCAACCTTTGGCTATTTTCGAGGATTGTGGAATCACAAGTCTCGAGTTCCTGAAGCCGAAAGAGCTAGCTCCTTTCGGACTAGCACATGGTTCCTAGGCCCTGGTCACATGGGTCCTTTGGGAAAACTTAGGGGCTAAGCACAAATCCCTTTTTGCAGAAAATGGGTTAAGAACATTGTCATGAGCCCTCGGTCATATGGATGGTTAGAGTGAAGGGAAACTCCCATTCCTGCTAAGGTAAACTTCAAGGGATTGGAAGGACTTAGACATTTCAGTAAATCCTACCCCGAACCTCCTGCAGATTCCCATGACTCTCTAACAGTTAAACTGAGATAAATCAAATATCATATAGATATAACAGTTTACAGAAATCAAAGATCATTTCAAATAATTTTTCAAATACTAAAATATTGAATCATAAACATAGACATTTCATCATCACATCCAATACAATACACAGAGTATGAAAATACTTATCAGAACTGGAAAATGTGAAGCAATTGTTGAAAGGGGTGTCTACTTCCTCCCAACCATAGGCACAGTTAATCCTGATGGATTTACCACTAGCCACCCCCAAGCTAGATCATGGTTCTTTGAGAGAGATTATTTCTCCTTGCTCCACAATAGTTAGTGTCGGAGGTTACTCTCCTCCTCCCATAGGAACTTGGAAATGGGTTTTCTCTGCTCCAAGCAAGGATTTTTGCATGAGTACTTCCTCAGTCACTCATCAGCCTTGTTTATCATCTTGTATCTAGACCCTTCCCATGGCTTCTTACATCCATATCGAGCATACTGATCATCTTTTTCCTCTCAACTCCATAGTCAAAGTATGCTTTTTCCTTCTCTTTCCTGGAGATTGTTAGAGTCCTATAGTTCATAGTATCAAATGGTTATCAGGGATGATTTTAGGGGCTAAATTTCGCTCATGGGCTAATTTTCCATGGTTTTTCCAAAAACAAGATTCGCTATTTTAAAAATGATTCGCCCAAATTCTATAGGATAAAATTATTTTACCTAAAAAATCGCCAAAAATTTATAAAAACTATATAAAATACTTAGAAATTTGAATATTTTTTAAAAAAATATCGCCAAACATTTATAGTTGACATATGGAGGATTAGTAATATTCGCCAAGGTTTCTACATTTTAAAATAAATTTCCATCCTTAAAATCATCCCTGGTTATTGAATATTTTTCTTTCAGTGATTTTCTATTGTAAATAATATTACATTCTGCAAATGATTTCCAAAAGTAAAAGAAAAAGATAAAAAAATAATGTAAATGAAGAGAGGGTAGAAAAGAAAAGAAAAAATGAATAAAAAAAAGAAGAGACAAACAAGAAAACCCCATGAAAAGAAAAATAAGTGTGAAATTGCTACAAATTTGAATGCCACATTCTTAGATCCTTGTTTGAGTCATACAGTTTAATCATGATCAAACAATTTTCATTTTTTGTTGTTAGGTTAGAGAATAATTTTACCCAAATTGTTTAATCTTTTCTAAAATAGTTAGGTAGAGGAAGAAATTAATCAAACTGTTTAAGCTAGATTAATTAGTTAGATGCATATGATAGAATATAGGTTAGATAAATTTTCCCTTTAGAGAAAATTAAACAGGGTTTGCAAATTAAAATGCAACCTAAGTTGATGAAAATAAGTTAGATTAGTATAGGAAAAATAAAATTGGAATGTATAGGTTTCAAAAGCAAATATTTTTCTTTATTGCGGATATGTTTTAACCAAATTTGGAAAATTGACAAGATAGTTTGTCTTGTAGCGCATAACTTCCAAGAAGATCTTCCCCAGCGACATTATCCCTTTTCTCGATATACAACCCTCATTTTTTTTGGCCCCCCTGACCTACATACCTTTATTGGTGGAGGGCGGTCTGAAAAGTTGTTTTTCCCTTCCCTGTCTCCACCTAATGTGGAATTCCCTCATCATTTCGGATTCCCCCCTTTCGACTATCACAAACCGCCTACTACCCCCTCCTAAATCCTCCTAAATCACTCTCGATATCACCCATTCCCCCACTACTCCCCCTCTCCGTACACAACACTTGTCCCCACACCTCATATATGTTAGCCAATTAACTCCTTCCCTATGACCATTAGTTGTCTCGTAACAGTCCCCCACCCTAACGAATATCCCTTTACATACAAAAAAACCCCGTTTTCCCCCTCGTTACATTATTTTCTGACTAAGAACCCGTGAAGACCAAGCAAATCTTGATGTCAAACTACCACCGCCATCACTTACCTTCAACTCGCAAGCTATTTCCTTGATAATTACAAAATTTCTAACCTATTATATTCTTAGTTTTTCAATTATGGCTCCCAAAGGACAGTTTCTCGATGCCTCTGAAAATCCAATGGTTCCCCCTCCAATTGACCTTGACCACATTCCTCTAGAAGACATAGATCATAAATTTGCAGAGACTAAGTGTGAATTTGATTTATTCAAATTACATTATTGGCTGAAGGATAATTTCCTTGACTAGAGTGATGAGATTGGACTCTGGGAATCCAATTTACCCCTCTACATGTTTCCCCAAACCTACCTTTTCCTTGAATTCATCCTTAAATTCCAAGATAGTTATCTACCAAGCCAAGGAGCCATTGCATCTCGCAATGGTGAAATTTTGTTTACAATTAATTCTGAGACCATTAACCAAATGTTGCAGATCCCTCAAAATAACTCCACCACCCCTTTCTCTGTCGAATCCCTAAATTAATTATATCATAATTTGACCTTTTCCAAGAGAGCCCAAATTTTTGAAAATTTTCTCCCTGAACATGCCCAAATCCCTAAGAAAAATCCACCATAACCCTTTTTTATTTTCCCATAGAAGTCTAATTAGATTATCTCCATGCTCTCATGTCTATTAGGATATTGTTCTAATGAATGGGTAGATGAACCTATTTTAGGCCTTATGTCCATTTTCTCTACAAAAGAAAAGGTTTCAATGAACTTCAATTTCAGTCAATTCTTGGCTGAAAGCTTTCATGAAAAAATTCTTTAGTTTCAAACTGAAGGAATGTTCAAGTATTCTTCAATTTTGGTTTATATGTTCATATTCTATCAAGCAGACAAGTTCCCTTTCACACTCCAAAAGATAAATGAACAAGGAAGCTCACAGTGAGTCATCTTTTGGACTTCATTGGTGAGAAATAACTTAGTAGAGTACATTTTCAAAGATTTTATGGATCAGATCATTTATCTAGCTACTTGTTTACTGAACAACAGTTCAGAACCCAGGGTTAGTGAATAAATTTATAAGGTTTTACATCTAACTGAGTAGGCCAAGATAGGTGACTGGTATTTATACAAGAATTATACAGAAATAAGGGTGCATGGATGTGAGTTGCCACCATACAGGTTTCCCAAATACCTCCCAATGAGGATTTTTTCATTGGAGTACATAAGGCATATGATAAATTCAAATGAAATCCACTTTGTAGCAGCCAAGAAGAAATCTCAGTTTATAATTAAAACTCATATAGGACCATTTATTTGCAACAACAAAGAAACACATGAAGAAGAAGACATCCTCTTAAAACATATGATTTTTACTCTAAGATTTACTTGGTCATATGATCCATTTGGAATTATTTCTGAGTCGAGGAACAAACATAACACCATTCCCTATGTTCATACACAAAGGCCAGAGATTGAAAAATAAATGAACCAGGCTGAGTGGGCAGAGAACACCTTGCAAGAAGAAGAAGAACAACTTTTTTCTGTGACCACTTCACATACCACCACACCTCAAAAACAAGTAGAGAAAATATCAAGGAATGAAGACTCTCCTTCAGTCACAGAGGTCTCAGCAGATGATTTTCAAATATATATGAATAAGACTAAAACCATTCCTACAACAGATTTTCTTAAAGAGGGAGAAATGCAATCTACAATAGTCTTGGAAGGACCACACTCTTTAGCATAGTCAACCTGTTTTTTATAGGATATCCATCATCATCAAATTCACAAAGGAATCCAGAAAAAACTCTAACATATGAGTCAATTCATGGAGAAAAGGAGTCAAATATTTTTTATAAGTATAACAAAATTAAGAAAAAGAATGAACTTCTCAAAAGCAGTACTTATACTCAATTTTGGAAATAGACTCCTACTTCTCAGCATAGAATTTTTTCAGATTTTGACACAAAGAAGGGAAGAATGCAAATGGAATTCTTACAGGAACAGGTCCCCTATCCAAGTGCAACAACTGATTACAAGAAGACTTCATTTGAATTTGATATAAAGGATGTCCATCCTATTGATTAGATGGATATGAAAAGACAGATAGTGGAGATGATTTATTCAACCCTGACAAACACTGCAATGATAGCTTCCAAATTACAGGTATCACTGACTAATATCCAGTCTCAATTGAAGATTGAAAAGATCTCTTCTTTGGCCAAGGATAATAAGATAAAATCATTAGAGGAATTAGTACTCAAGATTGGATATGACCTAGCTAGTGTTAAAGAAGCAGAAGAGTTTATTAAAAAGAAGAATGTTGACATAACATCACTCAGGAAACAGTTGAAACTATCAGTAACAGAGGATTGAAAGACTAAAGAGGTGGGTGAGATAGAGAGCCAAAAAGAATAATTGCTCAAATTGATTATGGAGAAAAATGCACAGATTAGGGAAATGGAAGTAGGGATGGATAAGTTGATCAAGGAAAAAGAGAAGAATGCACAGTTGGCCATAGTTCCACTAGATGCAGTTCCCCTGATAGAGATAAGAACAACAAAAGTTTCTACATCAACATCAGCCCCAGCACAAACTTCAGATGCCTCATATAAATTGGTGAAAGATATGGAGGACATGTTTATACAAGGCGTAAAAATAAAAAAGTTACAGGAAGAAGTAAAGAGATTACAGAAACATAAATAAAGGATCGAGACTTCTTATCAGGTCGAAATACATAAATCTCAGAGGATCAGCCAACGACTACAACAGTTAGGAAAAGAAACAGCTATGGCTAATACCTTATCCCAAGCTAAGGAAAATATATGGATAGACATCAATAAATCCATGACAGATATTTGGCCTTCTATATAGATTATCTTTGAGTAGCATGAGTTAATTCAGAAAGCTAGAGGAACCATTGAAAGAATTAAGGAAAAATTGGGAGAAAAGCCAACAGAAGCCACAGATCTCATCAGGTTTCTAAATTCTAAAAACAAAAAGGAGTTAGATGATGTTGGCACAAGGGAAGCCCTGGGGTATAGCTCTAACAACGCACCAAAAAGACCTAACTACTGGCCATTCGGCAACACCTGCAAAGCAGATGCAGTCTCACCTGAAATAGCAATAGGGGGTTGCAGGACACATGTGTCTACAACCAGAGGAAATGAAAGTGGAATCAAGGAAACCACATACGGAGATCATATTATTCTTTCCAAGAATAAACCTACTTTTCACAGTTATATATCAGATCTAACATACTAATGCATCATCAGAGTAACATAAGTAAAGAACACAACATCAATCAATCAAAACTAAAGATATATGTGGTTCACCCTCTCCCTAGGGCTATGTCCACAGAAATGTGCTTTATAATATATTAGGTGAAATCTTACAGTTCTATATGCACTCTTAGCTTGCAGATCTTCTCTCTTTCTCTCTTCTCTTTATCACACTTCCCTACACACCCAACTGAAGATCTTACAACACATACTTCTCTCTTAGTAACAACAACCATCAATCATTACACATAATCTCTCCTTGTATCTCTCTCTAACCCACCCCAGGTCCTCTAAACCTTTATTTATACATTACAATAGCTCACCAACAACCTTAGGTTGAAGCCTAGGTGTCCAAACCCTAGGTGTCTAAAACCCTAGTTCAACTTGACCCACATTTTTAGGGCTTCGTCAACCTGTCTCTCCTTCCTTTCCACAAGGTTCTCCAAATCATCTATCGGTGGACTTTTCCTCTTGCTTATTTTTCCACGATCCACCTTCCTTGTTGATCTGTCTTCCTTGATCTCCTCGGCCAAAAACTTTCTCTCTCGAAATTTGCTCCATATTTTCTACTTCTTTAACCACTTCGACCTGATCTCAGTCAACCTTCCTTTTGCGCAGTTCGCATTTCACATTTTTTCCATAATATTCACTTTCTTCCATTACCAAGGGCCAACATTCCCCCAACACTCACCTATGACTCATCCCGATGTACTATGATCTGAATATTCTATTGTACCTCAAATTCAGACTACACAGTGCATCCTGTGCTTCCTGCTCTATTCCTCCACCCTATTTGCAGACTTTCTTTCTTGTGTATGGTAACCAATCTCAACTGCACCCGGTACCTAGACCCTTCTCCTTTTGTTTTTACCGAGAGCTGCAAGGCAGCTAGTTGTCATAGTACAATTTCAACTGGCTCCCATTCACCAATCTTTCCTTCCACTCCCCATTCAAAATATTCAGTTGCGCAACTCGTCCTTCTGTAACATAGGAAATCTCATATGGCCCCAACCAATGTGTTCTGAACTTCCCTGGATGCTTCATAAACTTTCTATCATATACCAATACCAGATCTCCTTGCTTAAATGCTTTCTTCTTGATATTCCTGTCATGATATGCCTTTTCTCGTTCCTTCTGAACCTCCTGATGAAATCCTTCAATAAATATGTCTTCTTCTAGCTCGACCAACTATGTGAGACTCTCTTAAACAATGCTAGTGTCATCCATATCTATAAAGGCTACAATTCTTAATCTAGGAACTAAATATTCCATGGGTACAACTGCTTCTAGGCCATAAACCAACTTAAAGGGAGTCTGCATAGTCAACTTCTTGCAAGTATTTATATAGGCCCATAACACTGCTAGTACTCTCAAATCCCAATCATCTCTGTCTATACTGCAAATTTGTGTCAATGTTGTCTCCAAGATCTTGTTGAAATCTTCGCCTGTACCATTCGCCTACGGGTGGTAGGCGGTGCTCTTCTGATGGTGAACTTCAAATTCCCGAGTCAAGGCTTCAATAGTCTTATTAATAAAATGTGTACCTTGATAACTCATGAGGATATTGGGGCATCCAAACATGGTTATGATATAATCAAATATGAAATGTGCAGTTGTAGTTTCACTACAGTCCTTAACTGCTCTTTCTTCTGCCCATCTGGTCAAATACTCTGTAGCAGTGATGATGTATCTGGCTCCTGTGTGCTTCCCTGGTGGGTTTATAGGTCCCAGGAAGTCAATGGCCTATTTCTCATATGTTTGTAAGGTTATATGGGGTGCTAATGACATTTCATCTCTTTTGGAAGGTTTCCCAACTCTTTGGCATAAATCACATACTCTGTAGTATTCTTTAGCATCTCTGTGTAAAGTGGGCCACCAGAGGCCAACTCTAAGAAGCTTTTGTGTTGTTTATTTTCCTGTGTAGTGTCCTCCTGTGATTCCTTCATGAGCTTCTTATAAAATCAATGGTCATTCTGCCTCCATAACACATCTTCTTAGGATCTAATCAGGTCCCATCTTATATAGTTTTCCCGCTATAAGAGGAAAATCTGCACCACACACTACTAGTTGTTTCTTCAGAATGACTGTGTATTTGCGAGGTGTTATTCTTGTTGATAGAAACTGAAATATCTCAGTGAAGCGATCATCAACCTTTCTAATGGACAACAACTGTGCATCTGGTAGTGTATCCTCCAAACTAGTAGGTTCCTCTCCATGTTCCAACCTAGAGAAGTGGTCAGGTCCCTTATTCATCCTTCTTGGCTTTACCACAATTTCAAAATCATATTCCTAAAATAACAAAATCCATCTGCATATCCTTCCCCCCAACATTGGCTTGTTGAATAGGTATTTCATCGCGGAGTGATCAGTGAACATATTAAAGTTTCCTCCTAACAAGTAGTGACGAAACTTCTACAGCGCATACACCATGGCTAAACCTTCTCTCTCAGTGGTGGTGAAATTTATCTCAGTTGTTGAGAGATTCCTAATAGAAAATGATAACGGGTGGTAAATATATCCTGCTCCTGGTTGTGCTAACGCTGCTCCTAGTGCAATAGAATATGCATTGACATTCACATGAAATTCCTTGCTCCAATATGGGAAAACTAGAATAGGTACGGTAACCATTTTCTGTTTTAGTGTGTTGAAGCTTTGCTGACATTCTTCTATCCATTGAAACTAACAATATTTCTTTATAAGCTTCTCCATAGGTGTTTTAATTTTTGCATAGCCCTTAATGAACTTCCTGTAGTATCTGGTATGTCCCAGCGCAATACGCAGCTGTTTGACTGAAGTAAGAGGGGGTAAATCAACAATAATGGAAATCTTAGATGGGTTTACCAGCAATCCCTTCTTACACATGATATGGCCTAACAACACTCCAAAGGGTGAAAAGAAAATGCATTTCTTCAAGTTCAGGGAAATCTAACATTGCCCGCACTTATCCAACATGAGTATTAAGCATTCAATATGGTTTTTCAATAAGCTAAAAATAGTCCAATCATCAAAATAGGATTCCATAAATTTATGTAAAAATTCCTTGAATGCTTCGACCACCACCCTAGAAAATATGGTTGGTGCATTCTTCAATCCAAAAGGCATCACTGTGTATTGGTAGGATCCCCATTATGTTGCAAACATGGTCTTATGGTGATCTTCCTTGGCAATATGGATCTGATGGTATCCTGAAAATCCATTGGTGAAGGAGTAGACTTCATGTCCTCCCACGTTATCTAACACTTCGTCGGTAAATAGTGTAGGGAATAGATCATGTAGACAAGCATCAATCAGCTTCCTAAGATCTACACAGATTCTGATCTCTCCTATTTTCTTATCCCGATCCACCATAGGGATAATCCACTGTGATTCTTCAACATGTTCTATGATTCCTACTTCCAGCATTCTATCTAATTCAATATTCACTTTCTCCTTATATTTAGGGTTCAATCTGTAAGGTCTTTGTTTAACTAGCCTTGCATCTAGTTTCAAGGGGATATTCATCTCTCCCAAGGGCCCTTTAATTCCCTTCATATCAGTGAACTTGGTTGGAAACAAGTCCTGATATTCATATAGTAACTCTTTGATCTTATCAATGGTGGAATCATCCCAGTAATATCCCACATTAGCAAGCTTAGGTGCTTGCCCTATTCCAATATTAAATTTCTTGATTTTGATTGGTCGTCCAATAAAAGGTAGTTCGACTCATGGTCCTTCTATGTATCTATGTCCTTTTGTTTATGTTATGTTCACATTCCTAGGATCATCGTCTTCATCGGAATTGATATTGTAACATCCTTTCAATTTCTGAAGAGGTGCAGTCCATTCATCCTCTTCTTGCTCCACAAGGAGGCTAGGTATTTCCTCAAATACTCTCTGTCTTACAACCTGTAAAGCTTTATCGACCAGAGGGTGCTGACTTTCAAATACAAATGTAGCTACAAAATTCTAAGTCATACCTTGCCAATCTACAATGGTGAGCTACAGTTCCTCTTGAAGGTACCGGTTGATAGGAATTGTGTCTAGAGTATTGATGAATTTATGTACCCACTTCTCTTGAGTAATGCAACTCCAAGCCTCCTCACAACCTCACACATGGTATTTCAGACATCTTTGACCTATGTACATAACTTCGCATCCTTCGACTTGTTCTGAAAATTGTGTTGTCATCAAAGTGCGACATTGTATCTAGTTCGTGATGTTACTTTTATGTGTTCCCCACACCTTGCTGGAGTAGCTTTCAAAGCCTTGTCTAGTGCCAAAAGTCTTTGTTGCACTGGTACAACTTCTTCAAATTCTAGTAATAAAGTTTCTAAGTGATTCAAACCATCAAATGTGGGTAAATTACTTACTGTTGTGTCAATCTAGCGAACTTCTTTGGTTAGTCTAGCACATCTCCATGTAGATACTTCATACATTTTATTATGCCAGTTCTCCAATGCTTCTTTTGAGTCAGATGAACATGAGATGTCACTTCTCAAGCTTAAATTCCCATCTTCTATAGGATTAATGTAATCCTACTGTCTTGCTGTCAGTTTGTATATATTCTCCAACTCATATGTGTGGTCTTCTTCTCTGATGGGCTATGTGTATCTGGGACCTTCATCAGGATCCAAAGGTGCGATGAACCTAAGGCCATCACATTCAAACGTCATTCTTCCTTTATTCAAGTCAACAACAGTAGAATTGTTGAAAGCCCAATCAATTCCTAACAACGTAGGATAAGGACAACTATCATCTACTATCTCAATCACCTCGAAGTCCACAAATGATCTGACCCCATCAATCTCCACATGGACATGTTCCAGTCTTCCGAAAGGATTCACATCCTGTTGATTAGCCATCCTAAGCCTAATGGGGGAATAGATCAACTTAGGTTTTCCCATCAATGCTCAGGTCTACTTCATCATAACATTGACCTCCAACCCTAAGTTGAGGAGCACATAATCTATATTATAATCTCCAATTTGAACATTAAGGTGTAGTTCCTTATTTGTCCTTCTCTTTTGGGATAGTTGATGTACTTCTTTATTCAGTAGAGGATCTACCCTTCCTATCTCATACTGTCTGATCAAATTTTGTAGCTCTTGTACAACGCTCTCATCCTTTATCAAATTAATGCAAGTGCATAAGAATTCCATGAGTCTGCTTACCTCTTTTCCTTCTCTAGGTGAAGTAGACTGATCAAAGGCCAAGGGCATTCCACATTCTCTCACTTCTGGCTGTGCCTTTGATGAAGAAGCCTGATCACTTCCAAACTATTTTCTTTCCTCTTCAAATGTCTACTTCTCTCTTTTTGGATAAAACTCCTATGTCTTCTCCACAAATTTTCTGACTCTTGATTGTTTTGTAGTCTTCCATGGAGTCACCCTATCTTCTCCTATAGAAACGCCTCTTCTAGTGATAACAATGACTCTGGGATCTGCTCTGTGAAGTTCTGCTATGATTTGTTGTACTTGTTGGTTTCCTCCTCATTGTTCCTAAAGTTTGGCTAACAGTGCAGGGAAATCTTCTATGACATGTTCAAATGAGTTATAGTAACTGCAAGTGGTACAAGGGTTCTGACAGTCCCTTGCCAAGTGACCTGGCTATGCTCTGTTATAACAAATGATTTGACCTCGACCTTGGCCCATGCCTCCTCCTCGTCCTCTTCCTCTGAATCCACCACGAGGGTTGAATTTTCCTCTTCCTGGGGAGTTATACTACGTAGTGTTCCCTTCTTGTTGTACTTCACCTTGAATTTTGTAGATATCCCTTGATATTTCATGCAAGAGGTTGTAAGATCTACAATCCTTCTCATCATGACCCACAGATTTATAGAATGTGCAGTAGAGGTTCGTAGGTGTTTGAACGTACTTTTTCATGTAATAGCATTCTCCAAGGTGATGTCTATTTCTACATACCTCGCACCAAGGTAGAGTAACTTGCTTCAAAGGGCTCAGAGCTCTAGAAGCCAAATATTCATGAAATAGGGGACAATGCTCCTTGTCATGGCCTTTTGATTTTCATCTAATGCACTAGATGTCTTCTCTCTTATATTTTCCCTTATCTTTTTTCATATCTTCGACCTACAGTGATAAGCTAGTTAGTTGACTCAAGATTTGACTCATACCTGAGATGGATTCTTCCATAGGAGTCGATTCAAGTTTCATGGTGATCTCCAATGCCTCAGCCTGTGAAGCAATATTTTTCTGCATCAGAGGGACTCTGATGTGTGGTAGGAGGGAAGCGATGAACCATTATTTATTTTGTTCATCTAGGATCTAAATATTCAAATGACCTATCAAGGTCTTAAACATATTATCAAACTCCCAAACAAGTTCAGCTAATTTCTGCTTAATTTATTTCAACTTTGTGATGCACTAAGACTCCGACTTGGGTTTCTTGAATTCAACAATCAACGCAATCTTAATCTCGTTCAGCGGTTTTGGCTGGAGAACTCCTTGGATGAACTTCATGTACCAGCTCAGTGCGCGATCTCTAAGGGTAGTACTAAACTGAGCTAGTTTAAAAGCTTCATCAGTGACATTCTTAATACTCCATATAGCTTCACATAGAAACCAGTGCTGGTTAGGATCTTCAGATCCATCTCCTCTAAAGGTGGGTAACCTCATATCATCTACCATAGATCTTCCTAGGTTTCCTGACTGAGTGTGTACTAAACCACTTGTACTAGTGCTCTGAGTTCTCTGATAACTTAGGTTACTTTGGTTACTTAATTATGTTAAAACAATAGGGGGCATAATAGCACTTACTTCAATAGTCTACGCAGTCCCTGAAGCTTATGACTCTTCTCGGCGAAGTTCTTTAGTATTCTCTTCTTCTGCCCTAGCAGACTCTAAATGTTCCTCATTCAACAACTCTTCTTCTTCTCCACTGTAGAACCCTTCTTCTTGTGTTTGTTCGTGATTCTACTTGAACAAGTTCACCAGAGGAACTTCTTTGAAGGTTCTCCCACTATGCGTGTTTCCGACCTCCGTGTGCCTGTGGCTGTATGAATTCTTGAACATTAGTTTTTTCAATCTGACCCACTACTATATCTTCAAGATGTTCTTCTCATGCAATAACATCTTGATCTTCAACTTCAAGAAGTGTAAAAAATTTCCTCTAGGTCCCTTAAATAAATATCTCTCTGCTTGGCTATATGATTCTACCCTATCAATAACAAACTCTATGATATACCCTCCAATGGTACTATCAAACCAGTGATCTACTACTCTCAACACGACGTTATCAACTCTCTTGACCTTCTTGATCAATGTCGACATCCAAACCATGGGTGGTCTAGATCTGATCTCAAACTGGGTATCTTCTAATCTGGCCATCCACTCGTATAGCTCCTTATGAATCCTTCTAAAGAAAATTGTGTGTATATCAGTAAAGATATACCTTTCCAACTAGTCTTCTATGCTAATATTAGGATTCTTATTCTGAGCTTCTATGAAGTCCTTCTCTTTTTATTTTATCCACTTTTGAATCTTTGTCTTCAATGGAAACCACCTTGAAATTCCTTCAAGAAGATCTCGGTCCTGGCAACGGAACCATTTGTTACCCAGGGTTCAGCTCTAATAGTGCACCAAGAATCCCTAACTACTGGCCCTTTCGGAAACACCTGCGAAGCAGATGCAGTCTCACCTGAAGTAGCAATAGGGGGTTGCAGGACACAGGTGTCTACAACTAGAGGAAATGCAAGTGGAATCAAGGAAACCACATACATAGATCAAATTACTCTTTCCAAGCATAAACCTACTTCGCATAGTTATATATCAGATATAACATACTAATGCATCATCAAAGTAACAGAAGTAAAGAACACAATATCAATCACTCACAACATAAGATATACGTGGTTCACCCTCTCCCTCGGGCTACGCCCACATAACTATGATTTATAATATATTAGGTGAAAGATTACAATTCTATCTATGCTCTTAGCTTGCATATCTTCTCTCTATCTCCCTTCCCTGTGCACCCAGCTACAAGGTTTATCTTCTCACCTAGTTGAATATCTTACAACATAGACTTCTCTCTCAGTAACAACAACCATCAATCATTATACATAATCTCTCCTTGTCTCTTTCTCTAACCCATCCCAAGTCCTCTTAACCTTTATTTATACATTACAATATCTCACCGACAACCTTAGGCCGAATCCTAGGTGTCAAAACCCTAGATACCAAAAACCTAGGTGTCTAAAACCCTAGGTCAACTTGACCCGTGTTTTTAGGGCTTCACCAGCCTGTCTCTCCTTCCTTCCTGCAAGGTTCTCCAAAGAATCTACCGATGGATTTTTTCGCTTGATGAGTTGTCAACGATCCACCTTCCTTGTTGATCTGTCTTCCTCAATCTCCTCATCCAACGACTTTCTCTCTCGGAATTTGCTCCATCTTTTCTGCTTCTTTAACCACTTCAACCTGATCTCAGTCAACCTTCCTTTCACGCAATTCGCATTTCACCTTTTCTTCTATAATATTCTCTTTCTTCCATAACCAAGGGCCAATAGAGGAGCAAGAGATAGAAGACAGAATTGAAACTATCCTGGAAATAAAAAAGGTTCTAACTAAGAAAGGCCTCATGCTGCAATTGGAAGAAAAATGTCAAGTTATGGACATAGATGTGTAGAGGTTCTTAAACAAGTTTGAGGTGCTAAACAATAAAGGACTATCTAGTTTATTAGTGTTAAATGACAAGTTAATCACCTTGCATGATTATAACCAGAAATTAAAGACAGTGGAAAAATATAATTCAAAATTCGCAGAAATATAAGGAATCATCACTGGGAAAGCATTCATGGAAACACTGCAGCTTGATTTGAACATTCAGCATGAGATCAAACACATTTTTATCACCAAACCCACTTTTTCTAAATACACAGAGGTGGATGAAATTTATAGGAAATTTCTCAAAATATCAATGCCAAGTGAAAAAAGGTGGGACAAATTGTATGAGTTACTTGAGTAAATATGGGTTCTTCTCTTCAACAACAAGGACCAACAACTAAGAAGAAGTCAAAGGGATAGATTATCAATAGTTTCCATCAAAACAGTGCTAGAAATATGAACAGATCTGAAACATACTTATATTTTTTTAACTAGAGATATAGTTAGTTTAGATATTCCTAAAATATATCTTGGTCAATTATAACAGGATATTTTGTAAACAAATGTATAAATACTTCTCATTTCGAGGTATGCAAGGTTTATTTTTGCATCCAAGAAATCTATTTTGTATGATTCAAGAAGATTGATCAGTAATAAAAAAGAGCTCTTTCATGGGGTTCTCGTGTCAAATTGTTGGTTAAGTGCATCTATCTACATTTATGTTTTCCTTTCTCTGTTATCATTCTTATGTGTTTCTAATCCTAATTATTCAAAATAAGGTTGACGAACAGAACTTATTCTAATATACTTTTTTTCTGGCTTTCCATAATTAATATGTTTTCAACTGAAATTAAGTAAAACAAATTCTTAATTTCTCTTTTACTTGATGGAATTCCTTTCACTTATTCCTATTCACTTCATCCAAATTTACAATATCCAAATAGTTTAACTACCTTTCCCTATGAAGAAACTTTATAAAAAGATGAAATCGATCCCTATTTTAAGAGACAGACCCCATATCCCAATGGTAATTTAAGCATTTAATAAGCCAAACAATTCAAATCAAACAAACAAATCCTAAACTATAATAACTAGCCTAATAGTTTAATCTAAGCAAATCTAAATATTATAGAGAGATCCCTCTCTAAAGCTGGCAGGGCTAGATCCCAGCTTCCAAAGTGGTTTTGTGGTTACCTCTATCCTTTCTTATACAACCTCTGGAAATTACCGAGCGATAACATAGTGGCGACCATATTGGCGAACGAACAAATTTTCAACTTCTACACATTCTTTTCCCTAGTAAGAAAACTTTATTTTTGGAAAATCAAGGATTCAAATCTTTAGAAATAAATGTTCATAGGTTGTAAACTTTGTATATAATTAAGTAGTTTGTTTAAAGTTTTAGTTGTGGCTCCATAAAGAATTCACACCAGATCTCATCCCGATCAAAAACCTGTAAAAATTGTAGATGACCTTGAGAAAATTATTAGGAAAAGAAGTTTAGCATAAAGTTAAGGGAGCAGTAGTCCCCTACATAGGGAAACCTCTCTCCCAGAGAAATTTGTCACAATCCAGGATATTTAGTTTGATCTACCATTTAAGCATAGTCTATTCAGAACTAATTTTGAGAGTTTTGTGGATGAAACAATATTAAATCAAGCTATTATACAACCCGATACATCTGAAATACAATCTCTTGAATTAGATCTTGATCAACAAATCCTCCAAAATTTTGATAAGTTACAAGATCTAGCATCAGACCTCGATCAAGATTTACATGAAGCCTATGTTCAAAAATATGTTGAACATTCTACCCTTACCATTTCTGCATCATCTATTAATTCTCAATTGATTCATCCTACTTCTACCAGTCCTGCTTCTTCTATATTTTCCACTACTTCTCCAATAACTTCACAGACAGTAATCCGGCCTATTATAGGAGTTCCTACATCTGCACCTTCCACAATTTCATCTGTTATCCATCCTCATAAACCAATCATGGTAGAAAGATATGCTCCCCTCATTTTTCCTACTCCTTTACATAATATGCCCCAAGACTATCAAACTATGATTCCTCAGTTTGATGGCACTAGAACTAAGACTGCACAACAACATGTTGATAAGGTGAATGAAATTTTTGACCTGCAAGAAGCACATGAGGAAGATGTCAAAGTGAGATTGTTTACCCAAATCTTAAATGGAGAATTCAGGAAATGGTTCAAATCCTTACCAGATGCTATTCTAAATGACATTACTGTTTTTCACCAATCATTCCTCAATAGATGGGAAGTTAAGAAAACTCCACTTCTGATTTTATATAAATATGAAAGTATTAAAAGATCCCATGGGGAAAGTGTGCAGGATTATTGCGTTAGATTTAACAATATTTACAATGAAATTCCAACAAACATTAAGCCCCCTCAAGGTTTAGATTTGATTAAATTCCATGATGGTTTTGATGCTGAAATGTCTTATCAATTGAGAGAAAGAAACCCTGCAACCTTGGAAGAGATGCATAGGGATGTTGTGAGTGTAGAGGCCAATCTATTAGCTAAGAGGGCTAGACTTAGAACATAGAGGAGTAACAATAAAAGATGAACCATCTACCTCTTCTGCTGATGAAAAAATAGACTCTTTAGTTAGAACCATGGAAATGATGATGGGCAGGTTAGACATTGTTGATAGGACTCCTCCTAGAGAAAATCAACCTGGCCCCCAAATAAAAAATCCTAATTTTAGGAGAAACCAACCCCAAATTAGATAAATAGAACAAAGATAACAAAGAGGTCCAGATCAACAGATCAAGCCTCCATTTTAAGAAAATTATGTTGATGATGGGGAAGAAATAGTTGAAGACCTTGATGATGTTCAGATCAATTTGATAGGAATAAATGATAATGATTATGTATTTCTCACTCAAAAAGAACATGATCTTTTCATTTTTTCACAAACTGGAGTTGATCATGAGGAATCAGAAGATTATAAACAAGGTTTTGAAAATGCAATTATGTAGCTCCATAGGCAGTATAATCTAAGGAGTAAGAAATCAATTGATAATCCTACCAAGAAAACTCCTGATAATTCTACAAAAAAGACAGCTAACACATATGCTAAGAACATTCCTGACATTCCTCCTAAAAAGAACACAGAATTTCCAACCAAAAAAACATTTGATATTGTCTCAAAAACAACTCAAACTGATATTCCCTCTACCATCCATCCCAAATATATTTCAAAAAATGATGTTGTTGAGAAACAAGATGTCCCTAACCCAAATAAAACTCAAACATCATTCAACATAGAAAATGAATTAGCAAAACTCAAGATACCCATTCCTCTAACAGAGCTCATGAATAAGAATGCATATAGATCAGAAGTGATAAAATCTTTGAACATAGAGGAAGGTAGAGACACAGTAAATGTTACTGATGATCAACCAGAACTATTATTTGGGCCCGAATTTGATGGAAAACCTAAAAATGGAATCGTACCCCCATTCTACATCAGTTTAAACATTCATGAAAAAACTTTGCATAATGCAATGCTTGACTCTGGTGCTTCCCACAACCTTATGCCTAAGACTGTTATGGAAAAATTAGGACTTGATATCACTAGACCATACAAATATTTGTATTCTTTTGATTCAAGTAAATTAAAATGCATAGGTCTCATTAAATATTTGTGTGTTACTTTAGCACAAATACCAGCCAAGAGCTTGGTAATGGACATAGTTGTTTCTGATATACCTCCTAAATATGGCATGGTATTTTCTCGCTCATGGGGAGCTAAGTTATAATGAACCCTTCAAATGGACATGACTTATGCTACCATTCCATTATTTGGACAATGGAGGAGATTATATAGGGAAACATTGATTAAATACATGGTCAGTAGTAAGGATAAACCACACAATTTATCCCTTATATTTTGTTCATTCAGACCTTGATTCTTTTATTTTGTACAACGATGGATACATAGGAAAACAAATTTCCAATTTAGAAAATGATGTTTATAAAATTGAAGAAGAAAAAATAGTTATGGAGGCACCTGATAAACAAAATGAACCTATGTAGAACTTACATTTTGATGAGTTTGTTAGTAAGGAAGGGTCGGGAGAAGGTGTATGGGTCTTAAATTCAAAAACCAACCACTCAGAAGGACATTCCTATAAGCTAAAATTCCAATGCACCAACAATATAGTTGAATATGAGGCTTTAATCCTAGGGTTACAACTTTTAACGAAGCTTGGTTCCAACAGAATTTCAATTCGTGGTGACTTTGAACTGAGAATAAAACAAATCAAAGGTGAACACTCTGCTACACACCCAATATTAAGAGCTTACAATAATGTTGTCCTAGATTTTCTAGAATGCTTTATTGAGTATGACTTATCAACCATTCCCAGAGACAAAAACATTCTAGTTGATGGCATGGATACCTCAGCAAGTACCTGCAAAATACCCTGCTTTCCTAGTTTCCAATGCATAGTTGAAGTAAAGAATAGACCACTTGTCTCAAATAACATAAGATATTGGCAAGTCTTTGGAAATGATGAACAAATTGAAATTTTTTTACAATAAAATAATAAATTTGATTGTGCCAATATAGATGTAGATTTTAATGATGAAGGAGAAAGTGTGGATGAGATAGAATCAAAAGAAATAGATAAAAAAACAAGAAGGATTGGAAATATTGCAATTGAAACATAATTTTTTTCCTAGAGGGTTAGCCCCCTTAGAGGAGTTGTTTGATTTTAATGATGTAGCCAAAAATCCTAAAATTGAACCTACTGGAGATGACGTTGAATATTGCAACATAGGAACTGAACAAGAGCCAAAAATGATTAAACTATCTAAATATTTATCCCCTGCTGAGAAATAGAAATACATAAACGTGTTCAAAGAATTCATACACGTATTTGCATGGAGTTATGAAGATTTGAAATCTTATGATACCAACATTATACAACATAAAATTCTATAAAAGAAGACCAAAAACCTTTTAAACACAAACTTAGGAGGATTAACCCAAGGTTCATGCCTCTAATTGAAAAAGAGGTCGAAAATATGGATGATGCTAAGATCATTGTCCCATTAAGATTTTTTAAGTGGGTATCAAATTTAGCTCCAACTAGAAAAAAGAGTGGAGAAATTAGACTTTGCATTGATTTCATAAATCTTAATAAAGTCTCTCTCAAAGATAACTACCCTTTGCCTAAAATGGATCACATTTTGCAGAAGGTGGTTGGGTCCAGTAGAATTTCTCTATTAGACAATGTTTTTGGTTACAATCAAGTTTTAGTCCATCTTGAAGACTACGAAAAAATAGCATTTACTACACCTTGGGGTACTTTCATGTATGTGAAAATGCCTTTTGGATTAATGAATGTTGGAGATACATTTAAAAGAGAAATGGATATTTCTTTTATGGATGAATTAGGCAGGTTCATAGTTATATATCTTGATGATATCACTGTTTTTTCAAAAACAGATGAAGAACATTTTCTCCACCTGAGAAGAATCTTTGAAAAATACAGGAAATTTGGAATTTCCCTCAACCCAAAGATACATTATTTGGCTTAGAAGAAGGAAAAATATTAGGACATATCATCTCAAAGAATGGAATCAAAATTGATCCTAGCAAAATTGAAGCTATTCTAAAGATAGGTCCTCCTAGGAATATAAAATAACTCCAATATTTCATTGGAAAAATAAATGTTAAGGAGATTTATCCCCAATCTGGAAGAACTTCTAAGAAATATAAAAAAGCATGTTAAATAAAGACACTAAAATAAAATGGAATACAGAGGCAAAACATTCATTTGATCAAGTAAAACAAGCCTTAACAAGAGCCCTTGTGCTGATCATCTCTGATTTCACGAAACATTTCCTCATTTTCTCATTTGCCTCCGAACATACTATTGCAGTAGTGTTATTGCAGAAAAATAATGAAGGTCGTGAACAACCTATTGATTTCTTTAGTCAATACTTAAGAGGTGTTGCATTGAAATACAATATCATGGAAAAGCAAACATTCTCTCTAGTAAAAGCAATCAAAGATTTTAGATTTTACATTCTTCATTCACATGTAATTGCTTATGTTCCAAACATTGTGGTGAAAGACATTCTGACACAAAATAGTCCTGACAGGAAAAGAGTTAAATGGATTGCTATTGTCCTTGAATATGATATTTCAATCAAACCTACCAAACTCTTTAAAGGTCAAGGATTAGCTAAATGAACGGCTCAATCTAATTTTCATTCTTTGGATATAAATTTCATAGCTGCATTGGATGAACAAGAAGAGCAGACGACTCCATAAATAATGGAGGATTTTGAAACTTCTCCTTGGTGCGCAGACCTGATTTTTGTCTTACATCATTTACAAGATCCTCCTAGTTTTACCAAGACTAAATCTAGGTTTTTAAACTCAAAGCTATGAAATTTTGTATTTTAGATGGCAATTTATATTGGAAGGATTCTAGAGGAATTTTACTAAATTGTTTATTGAAAGACGAGGCACATTAAGTTATGCAGGAATTTCATGAAGGAGATTGTAGTGGACACTTGAACTGGAAGAATACTGCCAACAAAATCCTAAGAAATGGTTTTTACTAGCCAACTTTATTTGCAAATGTTCTTAAAAAAGTTACCTCATGTCATAACTGTCAAATTTTTGAAGGAAAAAGGAAGTTTTTTCCTTTACCCTTGAAACCATTATCAGTTGAAACTCCTTTTCAACAATGGGGTTTGGATTTCATTAGAGAAATTCATCCACCATCATCAGGCCAACACAAATGGATCCTTACAACCATTGACTATTTTTCCAAATGGATTGAAGTTGTGCCTACAAGGAAAGTTACCGATGTTATGATTATTAAATTTTTAGAAACTAATATTCTTTCAAGATTTGGATGTCCCAGGAATATCATCGCTGATAATGTAGCAACATTAAAATAAAAGAAGATGGTGGAGTTTTGCAAAAAATATTGAATTATTTTAGGGCACTCTACTGCCTATTACCCTCAAGGGAATGGATTAGTAGAGTCTTCCAACTAAATTATGGTTAATATCATCAAACATTTGTTGCAAGATAACAATAATTCATTGCACAAAAAGATAGTCAATGCATTATGGGATGATAAACTTAATACTAAGAGATCAATTGGCATGTCCCCATACCAATTGGTTTATGGAATGGATGTTGTTTTCCTATTTCTTTAGGTGTCCCTGTTATGAAAATGTTGCAGGAAGTACAAGCAGAACCTAATGACATGCAGAGGTGAATAAATCAAACCATATAGCTATAACAATCCAAAGAAGAAGTTTACAATAAAACTCAAGTAATCCAGGAGAACATTAAGAATATCTATGATAAAAGAACCAAGGATAATGATTTCCAGATAGGAGACAAGGTGTTGAAATGGGATTCAAGGAAAGAAGAGAAAGGTAAGCATGGAAAATTTGATAATTTATGGAAAGGTCCTTACATAATCCATCCTTACAGAGGAAATAATGCATTATTTCATTAGGATATGGATGGAGCAGATATGTCAGGTGGACTTGTCAATGGAAGAGTGCTCAAGCACTACTTTTCACTTGAATAGAAGCATTTCTCACTTAAGATCATTGTAAATACCATTGTAAATAGCATTTCTCACTTAAGATCATAAGTTGAAGCCAGAAGAGAGGGCCCTAAGCTCCTGGTCATTTGCCCCCATGTTTACAACTACAATAAAACAAATCAGATGCAGAAAATAATGGAGAAGATAGTTCAAGGCTACCGGTCACTGGTTCTTGTCACCTCACAGGGAGAGCACCATCCCCAATGGAGTCATTGTTAGAGTCCTATAGTTCATAGTATCAAATGGTGATTGAATATTTTTCTTTCAATGATTTTATATTGTAAATAATATTACATTCTTCAAATGATTTCCAAAAGTAAAAGAAAAAGATAAAAAATAATGTAATAGAAAAGAGGGTAGAAAAGAAAAGAAAAAAGAAGAAAAAAAAATTAAAAAGAGAGAGATAAACAAGAAAACCCCATGAAAAGAAAAATAAGTGTGAAATTTCGGCAAATTTGAATGCCACATTCCTAGATCCTTGTTTGAATCATACAGTTTAATCATGACCAAAAAAATTTCAATTTATGTTGTTAGGTTAGAGAATAATTTTAGACAAAATTTTTAATCTTGGCTAAAATAGTTAGGTAGAGGAAGAAATTAATCCAATTGTTTAAGTTGGATTAATTAGTTAGATGCATAGGATAGAATATAGGTTAGATAAATTTTCCCTTCAGAGAAAATTAAATAGGGTCTGCACATTAAAATGCACCCTAAGTTGATGAAAATAAGTTAGATTAGTAAAGGAAAAATAAAATGAGAATGTAAAGTTTTCAAAAGTAAATATTTTTCTTTATGGCGCATATGTTTTAACCAAAGTTGGAAAATTGACAAGACAGATTGTCTTCTAGCACCTAAATTCCACGCAAATCTTCCCCAACGACATTATCCCTTTTCCCAATCGATGGTCCTCATTTGTTTTTGTCCCCCTCAACCTACATACCTTTATCGATGGAGGGGGTGTCCGAAAACTTTCTTTTCCCCACCCCGACCCCACCTAACGTGGAATTCCCTTATCATTTTGGATCCCCCCACCCCCTTCAACTACCACACACCTCCTACTACGCCCTCTGAAATCCGCCTAACACACTCTCAATATTTCCCATTCCCCCGCTACTCCTCCTCTCCCTACATGACACCAGTCCCCAAACTTCCTATCTGTTATCCAATTAACTCCTTCAATATGACCATTAGTTGTCTTGTAACGGTCTTGCACCCTAACGAATATCCCTACACATACAAAAAAACCCTGCCCCCCCCCTCCCCCGTTACACTATTTGTTGAATAAGAACTCGTAAAGACGGGGCACATATTATTGTCAGACTACCACCTCCATCACTTACCTTAAGCTAGCGAGTTATTTTCCCAGTAATTAAAAAAAAATTAAACTATTGTATTGTTAGTTTTTCAATTATGGCTCCCAAAGGCAAGTTCGTCGATGCCTCTGAAAATCCAATGGTTCCCCCTCCAATTGACCTTTTCCACATTCCTGTGGCAAACAAAGACTATAAAGTTGCAGAGCCTAAGTGTGAATTTGATTTATTCAAATTACATTGTTGGCTGAAGGATAATTTCCTTGACTAGAGTGACTCTGGGAATCCAATTTACCCCTCTACATGTTTCCCCAAACCTGCCTTTTCCCCGAATTCATCCTTAAATGCCAAGCTAGTTATCTCCCAAACCAAAGATCCATTTCATCTCGCAATGGTGAAATTATGTTTACAATTACTCCTGAGACCATTAACCAAATGTTGCAGATCCCTCAAAATAACTCCACCACCCCTTTCTCTATCAAAGCCCTAAATGAATTATATCAGAAATTGACCTTTTCCTAGAGAGCCCAAATTTTTGAAATATTCCTCCCTGAAGATGCCCAATTGTCTAAGAAAAGTCCACCATACCCCTCTTCTATTTTCTCATAGAAGTATAATCATATTATCTCCATGCTCTCATGTCTATTAGGATATTATTATCATGAATGGGTAGATGAACCTATTTTAGGTTTTCTGTCCATTTTCTCTACAGAAGAAAAGGTTTCTATGAACTGCAATTTTAGTCAATTCTCGGCTGACAACCTTCATAAACAATTTCTTAAGATTCAAATTGAAGGAATGTTCAAGTTATTCAATTTTGGTTTATATGTTCATATTCTATCAATCAGATAGGTTCCCTTTCGCACTCTAGAAGCTAAATGAACAAGGAATCTCGCAGTAAGTCATCTTTTGGACTTCATTGGTGAGAAAGAACTCAGTGGAGTACAGTTTCAAAGATTTTATTGATCATTTCATTTATCCAACTACTTGTTTACTGAGAAACAGTACAGAACCTAGGGTTAGTGAAGAAATTTAGAAGGTTTTACATCTAATTGAGCAGGCCAAGACAGGTGACTGGCATTTATACCAGAATTATATAGAAAGAAGGGTGTATGGATGTGAGATGTTAGCTTACAGGTTTCCTAAATAGCTCCTAATGAGGATTTTTGCATTGGATTACATAAGACAAATGATAAATTCATATGAAATCCACTTTGTATCAGCCAAGAAGAAATCTCAGTTCAGAATTAAAACTCAGATAGGACCATTTATTTGCAATAGCAAAGAAGCAGGTGAAGAAGCAGACATCCTCTTAAAATAAATGAAGTTTCCTCTAAGCTTTACTTGGTCATATGATCCATTTGGCATTATTTCTGAGCTGAGGACCAAACAAAAGAGCATTCCCTATATGTATACACAAAGGCCGGAGATTGAAAAATACATGAACCAGGCTAAGTGGGAAGAGAACACCATGCAAGAAGTAGAAGAACAACTTTTGTCTATGAACACTTCATAGACCATCACACCTCAGAAAAAAGTAGAGAAAATATCAAGGAATGAAGACTCTCCTTCAGTCACAGAGGTCTCAGCAGATGATTTTCAAATGCATAGGAAGAAGACTAAAACCATTCCTACAACAAGTTTTCTTAAAGAGGGAGAAATGCAGTCTACAATAGTATTGGAAGGACAACACTCTTCAACACAGTCAGCCAGTTTGTTTACAGGATCTCCATCACCATTAGCTTCACAAAGGAATCCAGATACATCTTGAACATCTTAATCAATTCATGGAGAAAATGAGTCAAATATTTTTTATAAGTATCAGGAAATTAAGCAAAAGAATGAACTTCTCAAAAGCAGTACTTATACTCAATTTTGGAAACAAACTTCTACTTCTCATCACATAATTTTGTCATCTTTTGACACAGAGAAGGGAAGAATGCAAATGTCATTCTTAGAGGAACAGATCCCCTTTCCAAAGACAACAACTGATTACAAGAAGACTTCATTTGAATTTGATATAAAGGATGTCCATCCTATTGATCAGATAGATATGCATAGACAGAGAGGGGAGATGATTTATTCAACTCTGAAAAACACTACAATGAAAACTTCCAAATTATAGGTATCACTGACTAATATCCAGTCTCAATTGAATATTGAAAAGATCTCTTCTTTGGCCAAGGATAATAAGATAAAATCATTAGAGGAACTAGTACCCAAGATTGGATATGACCTAGATAATGTCAAAGAAGCAGAAGAGTTGATTAAAAAGAATAATGTTGACATAGCATCACTCAGGAAATAGTTGAAACTACTAGCAACAGAGGATTCACATACTAAATAGGTGGCTGAGACAGAGAGGCCAAAAAGAAGAAATGCTTAAGTTGATTATGGAGAAAAATGCACAGATTAGGGAAATGGAAGCATAGATGGATAAGATGATCAAGGAAAAAGAGAAGAATGCATAGTTGTCCATAGTTCCACTAGATCCAGTGCCCTTGATAGAGATAAGAACAACAGAATTTTCTACATCAACATCAACCCCAACACAAACTTCAGATGCCTCAAATAAATTGGTGAAAGTTATGGAGGACATGTCCATACAAGGAGAAGAAATCAAAAAGTTACAGGAAGAAGTAAAGTCATTACAAGAACACAAATCAAAGATCGAGACTTGTCATCAGGACAAAATACATAAATCGCATAGGCTCGTCCAACGACTACAATAGTTAGGAAAAGAAATAGCCATGATTAATACCTTATCCCAAGATAAGGAAAATATATGGATAGACATCAATAAATCCATGACAAATATTTGTCCTTCTATACAGATTATCTTTGAGCAGCATGAGTTAATTTAGAAATATAGAGGAGTCATTGAAAGAATTAAGGAAGAATTGGGAGAAAATCCAACAAAATCCACATATCTCATCAGGTTTCTAAATTCTAAAAATAAACAAGAGTTAGAGGAGCTAGAGATAGAAGACAGAACTAAAACTATCCTGGAAATAAAAAAGGTTCTAACTAAGAAAGGCCTCATGTTGCAATTGGAATAAAAATGTCAGTTTATTGACATATGTGTGCAGAGGTTTTTCAACAAGTTTGAGGTGCTAAACAAGAAAGGACTACTTGGTTTATTAGTGTTAAATGACA
Organism: Picea abies; assembly: GCA_900067695.1. Classification (NCBI taxonomy): domain Eukaryota; kingdom Viridiplantae; phylum Streptophyta; class Pinopsida; order Pinales; family Pinaceae; genus Picea; species Picea abies. The sequence goes on along the minus strand of CBVK0101214049.1, from coordinate 2,226 downwards.
AGTTAATCACCTTGCCTAATTATAACCAGAAATTAAAGAAAGTGGCAAAAGATAATTCAAAATTTGTAGGAATACAAGGAAGCATCACTGGGAAAGCATTCATGGAAACACTACAGTTTGATTTGAACATTCAACATGAGATCAAACACATTTTTATCACCAAACACATGTTTGCTAAATACACAGAGGTGGATGAAATCTACAGGAAATTTCTCAAAATATCAATCCCAAGTGAAAAAAGGTGGGACAAATTGTGTGAGTTACTTGAGTAAATATGGGTTCTACTCTTCAGTAGCAAGGGCCAATAGCTAAGAAGAATTCAAAGGGACATATTATGAACAGTTTCCATCAAAACAACGCTAGAAATACAAACAGATCTGAAACATTCCTATATTTTTGTAACTAGAGATATAGTTAGTTTAGATATTCCTAAAATATATCCTAATCAATTATGACAAGATATTTTGTAAATAAATGTATAAATACTTCTCATTTCAAAGTATGCGGGGTTGATTTTTGCATCCAAGAAAGTTATTTTGTATGATTCAAGTGGATTGATCAGTAATAAAAAAAGGGTTCTTTCACAGGATTCTCGTGTCAAACTATTGGTGAAGTGCATCTATCTATGTTTATGTTTTCTTTTATCTGTTATCATTCTTATTTGTTTCTAATCCTATTTTTTCAAAAGAAGGTTGACAAACATAACTTATTTTAATATACTTTGTTTATGGCTTTGAATAATTTCTATGTTTTCAACTGAATTTAAGTAAAACGAATTCATAATTCCTCTTTTACTTGATGGAATTACTTTCACTTGTTCCTATTCACTTCATCCAAATTTACAAGATCCAAATAGTTTAACTACCTTTCCCTGTGAAGAAACTTTATAAAAAGATGAAACCGATCCCTATTTTAAGAGACAGGCCCCATAGCCCAATGATAATTTAAGCATGTAATTAGCCAAACAATTCAAATCAAACAAACAAATCATGAACAATCATAACTAGACTAATATTTTAATCTAAACAAATCTAAATCTTATAGAGAGATCCCTCTTTGAAGTTGGCAGGGCTAGATCCTAGCTTCTAAAGTGGTTTTTTGGTTACCTCTATCCTTTCTTCTACAACCTCTAGAAATTACAGAGTGATAACATAGAGTGTTTTCTCTACTCTGTTATCTCGTAGGTCTTTCTACGTCCTCGAATTACCTCATTCATGTCAATGTTTTGAACTTACATAGAATAGATATATCTAGAAAATACCACACACATTTGTAGAGAGAAATTGAGAAAGAAGAAGCAAGAGAAAAAGAATGTAAGAATTCTCATTAACCGTGATGAATAATGAATAATTTGCACATGATATATTTTGTGTAACTCAATCAATGTGCACTGGGGGAGAACCAATACACCATAGTGGTGGTCTAGAGTGATCTGGACACACATCAATAGTTATGAGAGTGAACTACCACCTAGTTTAGTCTCTCAAGCAATTACGGGAGTGAACTGCCACCTAGTTGAGTTAACCAGTCAACTAGTCTTCATTCAACTGACTGAAATAGACTGTAGTGAGGAGTAGATCAAGGAATAAAGGGTAATGCACCAGCCTGGTGATGAAACCAAGGCTAATTCACATTAGCATGCTAATGATCCCAATGTTGCATGGTGAAAAAACTAATGCAGCATCTAGACTCAACTCAACTAGTCAAACTGAAGTGTCAACTAAAGAGAATATTCTCCAGGTAGAATATTCTCTCCTAAAATATAGGAGACTAGATAATGACTAATAATGACTAATAAACAAGGAAAAATATTAGGAAAAATAAATCCTAGGTGTGTGTGAAGTAACTCCAATACCCCCCTAAACATCACTATGGTGAAAATAAAGAATGGCTCCCAGCAGCGAGGCCATGATAGGCACCCAAATACAAAAGATACACTAAAAATAAAGTGAGAAAAGAGGGAAAACCTCAAGGTAGAATGTATGTAAAGAAAAAATAACTATAGTTGCTAGGCAACTGTGTCCTTTACTCCAAGACGACTTCCCAGAGAGTGGAACTTCTGCTCAGTGAAGGTGTTGGTGAAGATGTATGTCATATGTTCTACTGAAGGACAGAACTATAGGTCGATGATCCCCTCGTGTACTAAGTCTCGGATGTAGTGCATGTGGATCTCAATGTGCTTCATTTACTGCCTCTGAATTGTTATAAAAACAGGACCGCGGAGCA